>APFE031336735.1:3294-56418 GCA_000404065.3 Pinus taeda | reverse complement strand
AAACAAATGATTACATAATGAGACTCTCTGTCTCTTTGGCTTGATCTTCTAACCAGTGGAATTTTCTTTCCTACCTACCATAGGTGTACAATCAAACCTATCTAACTCTTTCCCTAACTCACTAACCAACTAACCCCCGACTATGCCTTTTAGGCTTACATTTATACAAAAGGATTCTACAACCAATTCCTAGCTTAGATCCATAACCTTGTCAACAAAATCCTAAAATCTCTTCCCTATCTCTAAGGATCCTCTCTAATCCACCAAATCATGAACTAACTCCTAATCTAAGTTTTACAATTAATTCTCAAATCTATCAACTATACTGATTCTCTTATGTTCTCCTACATTCTAGAAAATTTACAAATATCCCTCACTATACTTAATTAAATCCCTATTCTAGCTTATCTCTTCAAAATAACCCAAAACCTTAATAACATTAATTCAAAACATAGGAAACCAACTTCCTTGGAAACACAAGACCTCTTATGTCTACTAAAATACAATGATATTGTTGAGCTGAATGCTCCTGCATCAGACTCTCAAGGTTGAAAATAATCATGATCTCTTGATCACATGCTTCTGATTTGTGTCACCCTAGATCCCATACTTTTTTGTATAGTCTATCCTTGGTTTCTATTGTTGTTTGTTGTTGTTCTATAGGTCTCCACACTTTATGTTGCATTTCCCCACTAACTATGCTCTTGCAGTCTGCTACTGTCTTTTTCTTGTTGTTGCTTTGCTTTCTTACTATTGTCTTCTCCCTTTGAGAGACTATTCTCATCAAATCCATCATCAATTCAATTTATATGTGAAACTCATTTCTTTGTTGGACTCTTTCCTCTTCCTCTTGCATATCCTTGGTAGTCTTCATTAGGTTCTTTCTTCCCTACTGGTGCTTTCAACCATTCTCCAGTAGCTCCAATTCTTTCTCCCATTCACTGATCCTTTGATGAGAGTTTAGTTCTTCTTCTTTATTAATTGCCTCAACAACTTCCCTAGTTATCTCCATTGTGCCTATCATCATGATGGAATTATGATCCTTTACTATGTTTTCAGCTAACATAGTCTCTTCCTTAAATTTGCCTTTAATAGTCTCTTCCTTAAATTTGCCTTTAATCTTCTGTTGGTTACCTTCACTCTGTAGTTGTTGGTTCCTTACTCTCACTCTTACATCCTTACCCTCTTCTTGCTTTTGAACTTCCATTTCATCTTGAAATAACGTTTGTTTAATTTCTTCAATCACATCATCACACTCATTCATTCTATCCATTCTTCTTGCAAGAAAATTATTGGTTTGTGAATCAAAACACTCTTTGTCTCCACGTCTTTTAAAGACCCTCTGCTACTATTAATTACTGTTGTAACCATTTCTTTTCTATTTCCATTTCCTCCTAGCAACTTCACCAGCAATTCAATTTCCTCATTACATTTGGCAAGTTTCTTATCACAATGTTCTTCATTTCCAGCTTCATCCTTTATATGGTCACTATTGCCTAATGATTCAATCGGACTGCCTTCCATAGACAATTGTGTCTCGTTCATGTTCAAAAAAATAATTCCCTGTTCAACGCTTCTAATCCTTGTATTCACACAACAATTGGCAAATTCAAAATTGTAAGGCTCAACAACCTCAACTAATGTTTGACATATCAGCTCTTCAAGCTGATCTTCATCTCCTTCTTCCATAAGGAATTGTCCTTGTTTTGTAACAGTTGCAAATACCAATTCATCAATAATTTCTTTTTGCTGCAACAATTCAATATTTTCCTCCTTCAAGAGGCATTTTTCATCATACTCTTCTCTAGAATAGTTATCCTCTCAAAGGTAATCTTCATCCTCTATCAGTACATCATTATAATGATCCAAGTTATCCTCTAAACTCTGGTAATTTTTATCAAGTTTTATAACAGCTTCATAAGGCTTGCCCAATCCTTTGCAAAACCTGCACTCACAAAACAATTATTATAATTAAAAACATAACACCTCAGTATCTCTTCGTCCTTTGGCAACATTTCAATATGCTGCTCTGAACTATCCCAATAGTTCACTGATCTCCATTATTGATCTTCACTTAGAAGATCACCCTGTTCTGGTTCACAAATGGAAACTTCCATTTCCAACTTAGCTTCTCTGAGTTTTTCCATCAGCCACTTTACTTGATTTTTTGTAGCCTTATCTGTAACTTATGCCACTCTACTGCCTTTTTCCTCCAGACCCAACCTTGTCTCTGGATTTCCTCTAGTATCCTCCTTAATGCATCGAGTTGTTCTTTTAACTCTTCAATTTCCTTGTCAAGCTTCTCTTGACTCATTCTAGTGCCATTTGCCTTGGCTTCCTCCTTCTTCACTTTTCTTCTACTGTGGTTTCCTCAAAACCTCTGCTTTGACTATTAGTAGTCATCTTCGTGTCCATCTCTATGAGTTCTTTACTCACTCAATAGGAGCTAGACTAAAGCCTCTGCATCATGATATCCTCCTTTCTACCGCTTACCTCACTAGGCTTTCCTCTATACTTGGCCTTTTGGAAAGTGCTTGGTTCTCTATATATAGAACCTCTTTTGAGCACTTCTCTCTGCTCCTTCTGGGCTTCAACTCATTTGCATCTTCTAAGAGCAGAATTGTCCTCTTGTCTTTTAATGACAATGAAATACTTGGTTCTGACCACCTCTTCTTTCACCTAGAAAGTCTTATTAGCTTCCTTCATTACTTAGCAATTCTACCCACATCCTATGTGGAGTTGCCTTTGTAAGCTACAACAAAACCTCTGTAGTAACAAGTCTTCTTCTTGCTACATATGCCTCACTAAGCTTCTCTCCTTTGAGCTCAGTCTGTTAGCATTTCTCTGGCTCTTTCTTCTGGAACCAATTGAGCACTCATTTCTCTAGGTTGCTGCAATCTTATCACCTTCTTATGTTTCTACCTGTGCATCAATATAAATACCACAATCTCTCCAATATTAAAATCAAATTAAAACAAAACATATCATCACACCTTCAAGACCTCTAAAAAATCTTGTTCTACCATTCACCTACACTTTAAATGGATTATCCTCTGTTTCCTTGCATCTGCAAGTTCTCCTACACATTATCTCTGTGTGCCTACTATTTTCTAGATTAGAATTTGATCTCCTCTTGCTTAGAAACACACCTTAAAAAATAACTTTGTTCTAAATTTTCTCAAAGATATTTTACAAAGAATTCCCTTATTATGTTATGCTATAAATTGTTTCAACCACAATTCTGCTTTGATACCAAATGATGCCAGCCTAAGTCGACAATACCCACATTTTGCAAATAAAATTGCATGTCACTAGTCCGTGGAATTTAAATCACCCTCCCTAGTCAAACCTTCATAAATTAAGGTTTAAGGCCCCTTAATTAAATCTCATGTGGAAATGTTTTAATTGACTTTCCATAGTCTTAACCTCAATTAATCATTTTCAGCGGAACTTTATTCAACCCTCATAAAATTTGGTTAATTCTTTACCCCACACATATTAACCAAACCCCACTCTTAACATTGGATATATTTGAGCTTAACCCATAAAACCTTTATCCGCTTTATTTCTATTATAATTCTTATATAATAGAAATACACATAAAACACACATAAGCCTTACCTTTCCACTAATCCACAACCTTGCACATTTTTGAACGCTCACCTTTATTGCATACAGCCTCCACCATTGATTTCACTCCATCATATCAATGATTGTTGCGTCGTATTGCTACTTAAACCCATTCATCCGCTGGAACTCAAATCACTTAACTTGAATTATTAAACTTCTCAGTTTTGCTTAGGCCCAAGCGCTATTGGCTTCAATATCCGTCATTGATCTCACCCTTCAGTCTGATGATTGATGGTTCACCCTATCACCGAAACTAATTGGTGATCCTCCACCATTGATCAAAACCCATTTATTCCAATAGTTAACAATGATATTGGATGAGTCACTCGAACAGGGATTACCCTCCCGATAAAGTTGTTTTCTCTCTCCTGCGGTGTGCTACGTGTTAGTCGATAAATGGAATTGGGTGACCAATCCAAATTACCACTTACCACTTTTTCTCCATCCGATAAACATCTTCACTGATAAGAATGCCTTCTTCCTTGACTATTGCACGAGTTGATTGCCATGCGATGATTGTTAGACATAAGAGGCCATCAAATCTACGATTTGTGGGTCTTCAACTAGCACATAGATTAAAATGGGCTTAACCCTTGCAATCAACTATGATCCAAGAGGTTTAATATGAGATCGATGGCTAGGAGCAAGTGCGGGACTTTACAGACGATCAAGGAAATCCATACTCTCCTACTCCCGAAGTTGTTGATCACCATCGATCTAACGATCTAGATCTATTCCTCTACCATTATTTTTCTGCCATTAATATCCATCAATCTAAATTATCTGATGGCTCCTACGCACATTTACTTCCTTCCTTCATGCCTTTAATTTCTTCGCCTTTATGTGGTTTCGGGTTCCTCAGGGTTTCTGGTCTTTGATTGTGCTGCAACACAACACCCTTTTGATTTAACTCTGCGTACTCTTAGAAATTGTCACTCTTGAACTTCACATTGATCCCTCAATTGGATTAAAGGATCTAACATGATCCTTCGTCCTCACTCCTTCTCTTTGTTCTGCCCAAACTCCACCTGCATACATATACTATGTAGAACCTCTAATTCATACACAATTTATCACTCAATTAATCAAACCACACACTTACATAATTTATGAATTAAATCTCAGTATATATATATATATATATATACACACACACACACACACACATATACATATACATACATACATATATATATTTATAAACAAATGATTACATAATGAGACTGTTTGTCTCTTTGGCCTGATCTTCTAATCAGTGGCCTCCATTTTCCTACCTGTCGTAGGCTTTCAATCAAACCTATATAACTCTCGACCTGACTCACTAACCAACGAATGCATGACTATGCCTTTTAGGCTTACATTTATACAAAATGATTCTATAACCAATTCCTGGCTTAGATCCATAACCTTTTCAACAAATTCCTAAAATCTCTTCCTTATCTCTAAGGATCCTCTCTAATCCACAAAATCATGAACTAACTCGTAAACTAAATTTTACAATTAATTCTCAAATCTCTCAACTATCCCGATTCTCTCATGTTCTCCTACAGTTGATAACATTTACAAATATGCCTCGCTATACTTAATTAAATCCCTATTCTAGCTTCTCTCATTAAAATCACCCAAAACCTTAGTAATTACATTAATTCAAAACATAGGAAACCAACTTCCTTGGAAACACAAGACCCCCTATGTCTACTAAAATACAATGATATTGTTGAGCTTAATGCTCTAGCATCACTCTTCAATGGGTATTGAATAACCTATTTCATGAGATGGTTTCCATTAGTGGTGTCCCACTTTTATAGATCTATTTATCCATTTGCCTACGCTTTTCTTAGAAAATTTTTGCCTTTCTCCCCCGCAAGGCTTTTCCTCATAAAAACTTTCCTTTCTCTCATGCAAGGCTTTTATGTTTTTATTAAACTTAGCATCTTTGTCCAACTAGGTAAGTTAATGTACATTTATCTCTAAATCCACAAAGCTTGTCTAGAATAGGATATAGAAGTCTTATCATGAAAAAATTTTCCATTTCCATTCACCAACAAGATTTTATTTTGCAAGAACCTCATCTCTTCGTGTCTCTTTTCCCAAGCATTTTATATTAACTCTATTTATTTAAAAATAAAATATTTTTTTTCATTCTCACGCCTTAGACCTAACTTTTATTAGTTCTTAGAAAAGTTTTATATACAATGGAGGAAAGATATTACAATGTGCTAATATCTAATCACATTAGGTCATGCATATTTTTCTTTCAGTTAAGCCTACTCTTTCAACAACTCTCAACTCTCACTTAATGGCACGTGGGATATATATATATATATATATATATATGATGATGATGATGATGATGATGATGATGGTTAAAGTCCACTAAGACCAAACATTGGTCTATCGGACCTAAAGAAACAAACTATTTATTTTGATTTAAGATTTTATTCCTATGCTCAAAAAGCTTGGAGAGAAGCCTCCCAAGCTCACTATAATTTTGACATTATAAAAGGCTAGGAAGGTCAGTATTGTAACACAGATTGTGAAACTGAGATCTAATGTGGTTGTACACATGGCACTCTAAGAGGAAGTAGTTTTCATCCTCGATGTTCCTATTCTCACATATATGGCAGATCCTTTCCATCCATGGCATTTTAGGAACGACATGTTTCACTATGGAGCTCACGAGAATTCATTCTAATCTTTGCTATATTAATTTTCTTCTTTGAGCTAGTTAAAATAGAGAGATACTTTTGATCTTCTAGGGTGAGGTTGATGACCTTCTTTTAATAACTTAATTTTCTTTTAGCCCCTAAATCTTTCTCACAAGACATTTTTTCTTTGAACTTAGAAGTAACAATATCTTTAATGTTATTTATGTTTTGCAATGCATCATTCTCGTTGATCTCCCAATAGTTTAACGAGGCCCTTGTGTCTTTATGCCACCCCCGATTGAGCCTCACGTGGTTTTGGCTGGAATTTAAAGCTAGCTTAGGAAGTGTATGATCATCTATGTTATTGAGTTTTTGCTTTTACAAAAAAAACCTAATCATAGCTAGGCTCTCAATAGCGGAAATCCCTGCTTCTATAAGGAGAATACCGGAAATACCTGTTTATATATATATATATATATATATATAAAAAGTGGCAAAGATATGGTTCCAGATATAGTGTCACATTACGTGTACATAGATAGTGCGTAGCAAAACACTTGTTCATTGTTTTGTCCTTACCATGTTTTATTTTTATTGCTTAGTTTATCTACAATTCATATGCGAATATTGTTGACAATAGAATCAATTCAAATCTTATGAATTTTCAATTGGTTGGATTTTCCACCATATTTAACGTTTCTCAGTAAATATAATTCCTTATGGCTTTGAAGATAAGCTTCTCAATGCTCCATCTATAAAATATTCTGGAAAATATCTACAGTACTTGTCTCATCTCCACTATACATATATCACATGAGATATCTAACGGTGGTAAACATTTTGTTTGGGTAATGGCGGTA
Source organism: Pinus taeda (assembly GCA_000404065.3). Classification (NCBI taxonomy): domain Eukaryota; kingdom Viridiplantae; phylum Streptophyta; class Pinopsida; order Pinales; family Pinaceae; genus Pinus; species Pinus taeda. The sequence continues at coordinate 49,280 of APFE031336735.1, read as the reverse complement.
ACCACCCTTGGAGTTTCCATCCATCTCCCGCATTTGCACCTCCTTTAGATAGGGAAAAGCTTTGCACCTTGAGTTTCTAGGGTAGCATGCTATCATGCTTCTCAGTTTTCATTGATACAATTGTCTAGCGCTACTCAGATGGAATCATCTGCTCTTGAAATAGATGACACTAGGAGTTTAAATTTTTACGGTCTGACTACCTCTACCAAATCGGGTTGATAGAAATTTCATTTTTTTTCTTTCCTCATGGAAATTTCATTGTTATCTAACAAAGTTAGTTCTCTCATTTAGCAGGGTTTCCAGTTGCAGAAACCATGGTAATTTTTGAAGGTCCCTGCCTCTAGATTGAACCTTAGTTTTTATTTTACCTCATGGTCCTTTTCCGACAAGTCCAACTCGTAAATGTTAGCTAGATAGAGTTCTTCATAATTATTCTCAGTATATGACTTTCCCTTTTCGCTAGTTTTTAAAACCTATACTAATACATGAACGCTAGGGTTTTACTGTTTTGATAAACACGGAGGAAAGGAGTTAAAGCTTTCCACACATAAACCCCGACCCTTTAAAATGCTTCTAGTATTATTTATTATTTAAAAAACAATTATGTTTAAAGCATGCCCGTAGGGTTTTTCCACAGAACGTAACCTAATATTTGTGTTTATGATCTATTGCAGGGCTATGCTCAATTCTAAGGAACTCATCTCCAAATGCACCGCAATTCATTAGAGCATATGCATGACTTGCTAGGTTTTTAACATTCTTAATTTTATATTGGCTCTAGGGTTTTATTGTGGACGATTCGCTGAGGGAAAATACTAAGTTATAATGTCACAATTTCTCGATTTCTGGACTTTGTTTCCATAGAATTATACACAGAGTTTTCCTTAATGCTACATTTATTTAATTGGATCTAAAGAGGCTACAACCACCCTTCTGTTATGAGGCCATATATAAATTATTAACGTTTTGAGGTTACCGTCATTCTCGCCCCGTCATTCTTTTTAGCGTAATACGCCATTTTTTAAAACTTTAATGTATTAATGATCCTTTCTCAAATCATAGAGCCATCGAACAAAGAATAAAAAAAGTGGTTACCAAGAATCCATTTTAATTTCTAACTTCTTCTAGATGGAAAAATGTTAAACTATTGACTCTATTCATGTGCTTTCTTCCTAGATTTATTTAGTTTTATTGATGTTTTATTTTTTCCAAACAATTTTATTATATCTTTTTTATATTATTATAATATTATTATGTGTTAATCCATTTATTAATTAGTTCATGACTTTCTAAAATTAATTTTATATTGGGTGATGTGAATAAGATTTAACCATTAATATTAATATTTTTATGAATAATATTCACTAATAAAGTTATAAAAGGTATACGAAAGCTTAATATAAAATTAATTATTTTATAATTCAACATATTATATTTTCTTATATTTTCTTGTTTTATAATATTACTTTATCAAAACAATTTTTAAATTCTTCATTTAGATTGTTTTACCTCTTTGGTCAAATCTTTTACTAATTTCATTGCCATTAACATTTTTTTATATTTTTTTATATAATTTTTATTTTTATTTGTTAACCCGCCTATGTCCCTTTATAATTATTTTAATTTAATCTTGTTAATATTTGGGGATTTGAATAAGACCAAACCATTAGTATTAATATTTTATATTATTCACCAATAGGGTTTAAAATGGCTATAATAAGTGTTAATTAATTACTTTATTAATCAATTTACATCTTAGTTTATAATATTAAAATATTTTTTAATTATTTAATTTAATTGTTAATATTTAGGGATTTGAATAGGACCTAACCGTTATATTAATATTTTATATAATTCATTAATGGGGCTATAAAGGACTTTAATAAGTTGTTATTAATCAACTTATTAGTTTATAATATCAAAAATAATTTTTATTTTCTTAAATTAGATTCCCTTACCCTCTTCGGTCAGAAACTTTTGTAGTTTCTACTCTTAGTCAAACTAGTTGTTATCCCTAATGGCTACTTAGGAGCCCTCTACATCTATATATTCCAATGCCTAGATCGGGTTCCTCATCTTGTCCTGAAGATGAACCACACTTGCTGGTTCAAAACGCGTTGATGAGAAATTTCCTTATCTCATTTTTACTGAAACATGCTCGTACAACTTATGGCTTCTCATAATTTTTAAATAATCAGTATACTCTTTGTTGTTGATATATACATTTATAGTTTTCACCATTTGTATTTCAGTGCTTAGTTTTATTTTTGTGCACCTCAATTGAAAGAAATATAAAAGAAAAGGAATTGTCTTCTTACTTGATGTAGCTACTACAACAATGTTCCAAAATTCCTGGATTTTCAAAATTTTGGAGGGTCTATAATATGTCCGTGACTATTTCTTTTTTCCAAGACCTCATCGATTGATGAAAACCCTTCTAATACCATCATGAGCCTAACTCTCGAAATCTCAAAGGCTTATTTTTCTTTCTAAGTCGCAGGTCACATCAAATTAAGTCCCATGAGCCTAAAAGTTGAGACCATGCAACCTACTTCAGTTTGTGGCCAAGTTAAGTCACTAGGTCGCAAGGAAGATTTTGTGAATTATCACCCCCATATGAATTTGTGACTTTGCAACCTCGCTAAGTCGCAAGGTTTCAAACCTGCTAAAACAAATGCCTTGTGAGCCGTGCGAGTTTGCGACCTTCTTAGTCAAATAGGTCGCATAGGTCGCTTAGTCGCAAAGACAGAAAGATCACCCTAGTGCAACCTTGTGACCTATGTGACCCCTGAACATGTGTCGAAATTTATAAATAATAGAACTCGCTAGTCATTTGAAAAATTCATTTTCGTCACTCGAGGGATGAAGAGGCTCAATGGCTTCATGGAGACACATGACCCCGTCAAATAAGTGAACCTTTCGCTTCCTTGTTACCATTACCTCATTCCATTTGGCCCATTCTTCTACCCTGACCCTAGATATTCTAAATCTTGGAGGATTTTATCTAATTTAATGGCTAATTTTTTCCGAGAAACCCTTTGCCATTTTATTTTTCTACCAAGAGAATTTATGCCCGATCACTCAACCATATATTCTTCCTAAGAAATCTTGTACCCCTTAGGGACCAAGTCATCAAGGGGTCACCAAGGACCCATTATGGGCCTCATTCCCTTGACTGAGCCATCCTGAGGAACAAGCCACATGACTAAAATCCATGATAGGTAGGAGAATGCGACCTTGCAACCCTTGTGACTATGCAACCTACGTGACTATCCATGATTGTCAACATGTGACCCTTGTGACACAGGTGACCCTTCGTGTTCCATGACCCATGACCTTTGCGACATAGACTACTAGTCGCCATCTCTAATAGTTCATCTTCGTGACCATTGCAACCCCCTTGATCCCTGTTACCATGCGACTCGTTAGGAACATTATTCTCTAAGGGATTTACCCAGATCTCTGGAACTATTTTTTGTGTTTTCTCCTAGGTTTTAATTTTCATGTCATCTATCTCATCATGGTATTGCTTGTTTGACATTTCAGGTGACATTGATCTAGAGTGCATCTCGATATATTCATTCCTTGATGAGATGGGATTTCTAGTAGTGAATTCCTCTTGCAAAATCATTGAAAGAAGTGTACAGGAAGTTCAACAGGTCCCACCACTCCCATCTATGGGTACACAACGTGAAACCTAGATAAGAGCACAATATCTATCTAGACATGACATCCTTAAAGACTATAAGGATTTCCAAGAATAAATTAATGTCAAGAGGTAAACGCTCCACAAGCGGACCTCACATCCCCTAGTCTTTCTGCGCATAGAAACTATTGACATGATCATACATAATACATATACAGATCAGTGGGTGGTTAGGGATCAGACAAGTATGACATTCATATCTATCACTTCAGTAGACATGACTACTTACTACAAATTGTTGGAAAAGGTGGATGCATTTAAAACGTGATGCCTCTCGAGTTTTGTAGTCCCAACCAAGGACATTCTAAAGGATTGGTGGCAAGACCCATCCATGTCTTGAGTTAGCAGTGACCAAATATATAGGACAAAAAGTCTAAAAAAGGTTTATCAGGTTATTTACACCATGATTAACCGGTTGTATGACAAGGCTGACATTGACAATTTCCATGGGATGTGGGACCCTATGATGTACGTCGTTGTTGCTAAGCGAATAGTTTTTAGCTGGGCCAGTATCGTCGCTTTTGCATTGAGGATGAAAATAGTTACGACAAAGTAGCATGAGGTGGACTAGACATCAAAGTTTTATATTCCTTGGTACTTACTAGATATGATTTGCACGTGGTGCCATTTTGATCACTGGATTTACAACTAGACCTTAGCGGCAATAGAGCTCATACATCAGCACTACAATATCTTCTAGAAGCTATAACACAATCGTATACCAATTGGTTTTCGTGGAAGAGCCCCCTTGCATATCGAAAAGGGCCATTGAGACTCTCACCAAAGTGGCACATTGGTTCCCAATTTAGGTGGGCACATTTATCAAGGTCTTTGGCTAATTGAAGACCCCTTATGCACTTCCTCAATTCGCCACAGATAAAGTGCTCATGCAGGAAGTATGCCATCAAATGACCCAAGGATTTTTGAAGATGCTAAGGAAAGGGAAGAAGAAACCCTGACCTACCTTCCCTATGACTATTAGGGCTTACGTGATTGAAAATATCAAAGAAGTGCAATAGAAAGCTGAAGAGATAAAGGGGTACCATTTTGTGACTCCGAACCACCACATCTATGACCCCAAAAGAGTGGTGGCATCTCAGTATAAGAAAGACAATTTCATCTGGTCCTACCCACACTCTAGGCACATTCCCAAGGATTGAATCATAAATTAATACAATGCAACTAGAGAGTTTGGCCCTAGTGAACAACAAGAAACATATGAAGACTAAGCCAAGCATTCCCAAGAAAATTTTATACTACAAGATATATCTAATTCACTAAAGAGAAACAAAGAACATTAAAAGCTAATGGGGAAGCTCAAGAAAAACAAGGGTATAAAGGAAAAATACCGCTTGTGAAACCAAGATGAAGGGGAAGATGATGAAACATTGGAGGATATAAATGAAACCCTCGTAGGGAATAAGCAAGAGTGCAAAAGGAAAAGAGAAGAAGAACTCAGACAATCATAGGAGTTGGGTGACAACAACCCAAAGACTAGCGTGAGAGGACGTGACTTGAGGAGGAAAGTAGAAAGAAACAACTAGAAGAGGAATAATTGATACCGTAAGAAGAGCAGAGGGCCCAAGAAGTAGAAGAGGGAAAGATATTGGAACATGAAAAAAAAGACTAAGAGGAGATGCACAGACAAGAAACAAAGCTGAAAAAGAAAGAGGAGCAAGAAGAAGAATAAAAAAAAGGTTGGAAGACAAACAAAGGAGGAAGGTGGAAAAAGAAAAGAGAGGAGAGGAAGACAAGGAGTTAAGAAAACGACAAGAAGAAGCCAACAAGAAAGCTCAAGGACAATCTAAATAGCAATAGTATTCTAGTGAGCAAGTCAAGCTACCTCCACTAGATGTTCCTTCATCCACTCCCATCACTAGAGAATATCTTCCTCTCAAATAGCTAGGTATTTTTGATGAGAATGAAGATGAAGTGTTGGATCTTACCAAGCTCATGTTTGATCAGGTCAATTTTTGGATCATGTAGGAAAGAAGGAAGTATTATGCTAAGAACATTGCAGAGCCTCTGTCTCTGGCCACAAAGAAGGAGATTTTCTTAGATACAACCATTAATCTTCAGACAAGTGCCTTCATCGGGACCTCTTTTGTGATCAAGATAGAGCTAAATGTTTGTAGAATGAGCAAGAAAATTGTGGAACTCCAAAACAAGATCTACGCATCTGACCTAAGGGTTGCAAGAGAAGAAGAAGAATGAATGAAAATGGAATAAGAGAATGCAACACTCCACTTGATTCACTCTAACACAAAGGAGTTACAGACCACAATATAGGATGAAGCTAAAACCCTAAGAGGAGCCATGGAAATGGTTTATGAGGAGATGTAGAAAGTTCACCATACTATGGACCTAGTCCTAGCCATAGGAGCCAACACAAACAAAAATTCCTCTATGCTAAAAGAGGCTATTACTATCTTGACGAGTCAAGGTTAGACCTAAAGTCACCCTATTTTCTATAAATACACCCTTATAGCATATTGTAAATAAATTTTAGCTTTCGACATATTTTGGCACATATTGTTTTGAGTAATTGTGCTCTCCTAATAAATACAATGAGTAATAGTTGTTTTACATTATTGGATTGGATGAACACTTTGTATTTTGATGCCATGAATATTATTAGCTCGACGAATCGTAGGTTCCTATGAGCTTTTGGTGTACTATATCCTCATGTATCTTCTTATGATGTCAATTTTCTTTGCCCCACATGGATGGTATATGATATACTAACCCAATGCTTATGTTGAGAAACTTCGTTATTAATATTGGCATGATATTATTGTGGATTGTGCACTTACCTTGTTTGTTAATTCTTAGCGTTCTTGAACCCATTCTTAGTCATCAAGTTTATCCTTTAGATATACATGGTCTTATTTGGAATTATTCTAACAATGCTTTACTTATTATTCATGCTTCGAATTTCTAATATTTCTATTTATGGTATCTCTTTTATATTGAATTCAGGAGCTACTCACTTGTGTTTGTTGAATTTTATACGTTCTATCTAGTCGATATTCCCTTGCGTTCAAAGGAAACCTCAACTAATTGTAAGGCTTTTGGGCATACATATTGGATGTGATGCCTAAAATAAACTGTGTAGAGTTTCATTGGGATTCTACATCGGGGAGCTCCCCTAGCTGTTGGTCGTAAATTCCAGCTCATCAATAAATTTGGCAGTAGAAGGAGAACCTCATAGCCGACATGAACACACATCCTCACATAGAAGCTTACCATCAAGATAGTAATCAACCTAGTCTTGATTCCCATAAAACACATCTCCATACTGCCTTTGGCCCTCCTTTTGGGAATCTCCAGCTTGGGGACTCCCATCCTCCCCCACTCGAGGAAACCCTGGTAGGAGAGGAAGATCGTCTCTATGAAATCACATATGATTAGTTGAGAGTGTTATTCCCTATTACTTGTTAGTTCGCTAGATCTTTGAAGTGGATGTCTGCCACTAGATCCCTACCTAATCTGCAGACCTACTAGCCTCACCATACCCATCAATGCATATTAGTTAATTACATTTGATTGGGATGCTTTTGGATGATTATGCAGACATTGTAGAAAGAGACTCAGTTAAACAATTGGAGAGCTCCCTAACATCTAAAAGACAAGGCACAAGAATCGCAGTCACAGGGGGTAATAATTAACCACAGTATGAATAGACATATTAAAATAATATACCAACAACAGAGAATACTCGAGTCAACAATCAAAAACTGAGGGAAAATGTTGATGTGCCCTTGGGGCAGGTAGGGAAATTAGGAGAATATCGAAAACCACATTAATTTTCACAATTTTGATACTCCCGGTAACAAGTGGGCCTTTAGGTTCCCTAGGATCTTGAGAAACTTTAGAAATATGAGGAACTTGCGGGACTTCTTACATTTGACAATTCCCCAGGGAGCATAATAGACAACCACCTCACACCAGTGAAGGGTCGGGCACTGAAACTGTTTCTTAGGAAAACATGTCTTATTTCCCTTGCCACAAATAGTAAACCGTAGAAAATATTTACCCTAGATGACTTAGTCCCCTTTAGGCATCTAAGGTTGCCTTCACGATATGCCTCGTCAACCCAAGAAACACCTTTTGAAGTTTGACCCCGAAAAGGGAACCACAGTTGATGACCATATCAACACTTTTTACCTAGCCTTGCAAATAATGAGAGTGAAACATGATGATGCATCTTCTAGGTTTTTCCCTAATACCTTCGAAAATACGGTCATAACTTGGTATCACTCCCTTCCTCTAGCATCAATCCTAACTTGATAGGATTTGTAGAAAACAATTCTTGGGAATTTCTCAGAAGATCAGGCATTGTCCATCCTCCTGACTAAATTGAGCACATTAGAGTTCCATAAGAATAAAATTTTTTAACCAATTATTCACTACCATCTTCAATATGTTTCCAACAAATGTGGCTCTTGATGATCCTATCACTGTCAAATATTATACTAGAGCCCTCCCATGAGATAACATTGTGTTTTTTAAGCGTGAAGCTAAAGCCACCTTGGTGGAGAACTTTGTGGGATCTCTTGGAGTGGAGAAATATTTGTTCTCTATAGTATCTCTTGAGGATGATGCTCAGGAAGAGTCTAAACCAATCGATTTCAAGGGGTTAGCCAAATCCTCAACTAGGAAATCTAGTGATAAGGAAAAGGATTCGATTGATTTCGAGGGGTTAGCCAAATCCTTGAAGAAATTAATGAATGAGGTCTCTCAATTGAAAAGGAATACTAGTGAAATTTCTTTAGGCAGTAAATGGGAAAATAAAATTTCTCGAAGAGAAATAATCCCCCGCGAAGTCACCTCCATGCTCTAATACAAATTTCAATGTGGAAGAGTAGGGAAAGGATATTTTTTGTACTTTTCACCAATCCTCTCATTCTAAGAAAACCTATCCATAATTGATACACAACATGGCTGTGGTAGTAACCCAGCTCTTGGAAGATCAGGCTATGGGAGGTGATGAGGAAGATACCACACCTCTAGATGAAAATGTCAGTTCCATTGCCCAAGCCTTCAAGTTCATCCACTGGGGAGAGGTTCAACCCCTCCAAGAAGCTAACATATTCAACACATCCACCCTTAGGCCTCCAAAGACCTATAATCCCAGGAGAAAGGGCCCAATACTAGATTCTACTCTAGAAGAGAAGAAGAATGCATAATTGAGGAGGATCCTTCCTCCTAACAACTTTAGTCAGCCATCGACCACTGCACTTAAGGTTTCGTCTAGCCAAAGCCCGGAGGATGCCTCAGCAAGTGGTAAGCGAAATGCATCACCTCCTAGAACCTTAACCAAGTCCGCTCTATCCCCTTCACTCCCTCATACATCCTTAGAGGGAACTGCAACTTCATACTTGGAGTATAACACCATCAAAGATATGAAGAAGATATGGCCTAGAATTTCACTCGATGAACTCTCCAAGCTAGCTCTATAATAAGAAGTAATTGTTAAATCTTTCTCTACCTCATCTTCAACTAGAAAATTTGCCTCTGCAACAAAGACAAGTTATTCTAGTCAATCTCAGCCCTCACTCGAATTCGAAACTATTGTTAACATTGCAAATGGAAATTTGACAGGTTTGGCTCCCCCATTCCTTTTAAACTTCAAAATCTTCAACTATAATACATACAAATGCCTCATCACCTCCGATATCTTAACAATTGAATTCCCTTGTAGGTATGAGAAAAGTTAAACATTCAACTTCATAAGAAAATTGCCAAGATCGTCCAATTTCATAGGTCTCAAGTACTTAGCGTGGGTGAGCTAAGCAATAAATATGATAATTAGCGTGTCCTCTGACTCTAGGATACATTAATGTATCGATATAGGTTTTGTTCACATCCTGGAAGAATATGTTTTATTGTTGAGTAGAGACTAGTCTAGTAAAATCCAAGGGTATGTTTTCATGGATTGGTCTCATTTGTGGCTACCTTACAAAGGTAAGAACAATTAGATAAGAGTCAACATTGAACCCTACATGAAGCATACAGTCATATATCTTGTGGGCTCGAATGGTCCTACTATTTCATCTTGGGAAGAGTTGGGAATGTGTTTTCTAGAAGCCAATATTGGGTGCTATCACGCATTGTCATTTCCCATCCCACTTGATACACAACTAGAACTCCTTCCTTGCCCTCCAGCTGATGCTGATGAAACTTGTACTATAGATGTAAATGCTCTAATCATAGATGTGACTAGCAATGAAATAGACATTATATAATGATGTGTCCAAGATTCACGATGGAGTGGACACAAGCTATATCCTCGTGTACCCGAAAAAAAAATATAATAATAATAATAATAATAAATAAAAATAAATAAATTTTCTTGTAGGTTAGAATTCCAATACACTAACAACACTATGGAGTATGAGGCATTGATTATTGGGATCAGGAAAATTATTATCGGTGATTCTAAAATCATTACAAGGCATGTACGAAACATAATTCATTGTCTATCACTAGAACTAAAAAATTATCAGCAAGACGTATGGCAATTAATATGTTCTTTTAAAGCTTTTAGTATTAATTCTATTCATAGCATTAAAAATGTTGTTTTTCATACTCTAGCTAATGTCATAGCTAGGTTTACACCTTTAAGGGATGTATTTTCAATTGATATTGTTTATAAACCTATTGTCCCATATAACATAAATAATTGACACGTTTTCAATGATGATCAACAAATACTAGATTTTATGGAAAACACTGAGTTGCTTAAAGATGTAGTGATAGAAGAGGAAGAGCACAAAAGAGCCCTACAAGAGGAAGAAAATGAGCACAAGGGAAACCCTCTTCCCAAAGGTTTGGTTGCACTAGAAAGATTAGTTAATTTATAGAATGGTTTCTCAGGTGCAGCGAATACCAAGACATAAAGTTCGACATACTCACATGAGAAAATTAATCTCGGGATTGAGGCCGACCTCAAATTCATCAGCTTTGGTGTCGAGTGTGGTTCTGATGAAAGGTATTCCTTCATCAACTTATTTGAGAATTATAGATATGTATTTTCCTAAAAATATGACGAATGAAATACATATGAAACTTAGGTCATTCAACATGTTATTCCTACCAAAAAAAGGGTCAAACCATTTCAGCAGAAACTTAGGATGGTAAACCATACATTAAAACCCCTCATTGAAAATGAGCTTAAGAAATTGTTCTATGCTTCGATTATTTTCAAAGTTAGGAACTCTACATGGGTCTAGAACCTGGTTCCTATAGAAAGAAGTCTGGTGAAATTTAGTTTTGCATCAACGTTTAGAATCGCAAAGAAGCTTTAAACAAAGAAAAATATCCAGTTCCCTCTATGGAATAGATTCCTCAAACAATATCTGGTTTGGAAATGTTTTCCTTGCTTGATGTTTTCTCCAGCTATAACGAGGTGTTGGTGGCTCAACTGGATTGGTTAAAGATGATATCATAACGAAGTGGGGAAAATTTGAATTTCAGCCAATGCACTTTGGCCTTATCAATGATAGAGCAACATTCCAAAGGGAGATGGACATCTCTTTTAGAGGATTGATGGGTAAAAGAATGGTTGTTTATCTAGGTTATATCATGGTGTTTTCAAAAGAGATCTGACCACTTTCATCAGCTTAAGCACATCTTTGTGCAGTGCCAAAAATATGGGATTTCACTCAAACCCAAGAAGAGTATATTCAATGTATCTGAATGGAATCTCCTTGGGCATATCATTAGTAAGGACGGAATCACAGTCAATCCTGATCGCATAAAAGCTATCACACAACTCCATTTTCTTGGTGGATAAAAAGGTATGAAATATTTTGTTGGTTAATATCAACTTTCTTTGCAAATTTATCTCATATTTTGTCTAGATCATTAAGCCCTTGCAAAAAAATGATAAAGAAGAACTCGGTTTTGAAGTGGAACCAAGAAGAGAGGAAGCATTTGATCGTATCAAGAAAGCTATCACAGAAGCACCTTCCCTCTACAGGAAAAATTTCAGCAAGGACTTCATCCTATATAATTTTGCCTCAAATTCATTCTCAGCTGTCAGTCCTACACAAAGGATAGTCACAATGATCAATAGCTCATATCCTTTATGAGTGCATGACTATAAAGCATATAGCTTAACCACCCAGACATAGATAAATATGCATATGCAATTTACAATTCGGTGAAACATTTCAGACCCTACATTCTTAAGAACCGTGTGATGGTGTTTATCCTTCACCATATTCTTAGGTCACTATTCATTCAACAAGGGCTAGGCAAGGTGTCAGGCGAGGCAGTAACTCCATAAGGCAAAAATGATTCGTGTGTTTTATTCCATCAGGTAGGTCTTCATTATATACATGAGGGAGACATTGTTCAGTTCATCTCCCGATGACTATTCATATTTATAATTTATCTATTTACATAAATTCATCGAATCGCAAGGATTATGTGTCAACATTCCCCCCCTTAATCTGAAGGGATGTTGGTGAGTCCAAGCATCATTCTGAATCATTCAAGCTTTTCTCTTCCAAGTGCTTTGGTGAAGATGTCTGCAATTTGCTCATTTTTGGAACAATGACGGAGATGGGTTGTTTTGGCCTCAACATGATGTCAAATCAAATGATATTTAGTATTGATGTGCTTCGTTCAATCATGGAACTTTGGGTTCTTGGCCAACTTTATTGCAGAGGTATTGTCAATCATGAGTGGAGTTGATTGTACCTGTTTTACCTACAAATCTTCAAGAGTTTTCCTAAGCCACACAATTTCTTTTGTTGTTTCAGCTGCTACCATGTATTCTAATTCTGTTGTGGAATCTGCTGGAACTGATTGTTTCCATGATCTCCAAGAGACAACTCCTGATCCAAGACTCATAGCATATCCTAAAGTTGATACCCCAGTTTCTTTGTCTCCATCGAAGTCTAAATCAGAGTATCCAATCAAGTTGAAGTCGTCAACCTGTGTATACTTGATTCCAAAGTCTTCAGTTCCCTTCAAGTACCTTAGAAAGCTTTTTGCAGTAGACCAATGTCCCTCACAAGGCTTTTGCATAAACTTGGAGAGGATTCCAACAACAAATGAAATGTTTGGTCTGGTAGTAGTTAGGTGGTTGAGACTTCCTATTAGCTGTCTATAGTTTGTTGCATCCTCAAATTATTTTCCTTCAATAGATGTGAGCTTTAAGTGTTGTTCCATTGGAGTAGTAAGAGGATTGCACTCTGTCATGTAAAACTTTTTTAATAGATCTCCAATGTATTTCTTTTGAGAAAGAAATATGGACTTCGGATGTTGGGTTACCTCAATGCCAAGATAGTAATGAACATAGCCCAAATAATTGATTTCAAAACTTTTCCCCAATTCCTTCTTTATGGATGCAATGTATCTTTCAGTGTTCCCTGTCATCAAAAGATCATCTACATATACCACAAGATATACAACTATTTTGCCAACTTTCTTGACAAATAAAGTTGCATCATCAAGATCATAATGTTTGAAATTGAGTTTGAGAAGATGCTCAATTACTTTTTCATACCAGGCTCGCAATGCTTGTTTGAGGCCATACAAGGACTTCACCATTGTTCATGTCCTTTCACAGCAAATCCTTCTAGCTGGGACATAAAAACATTCTCTTTTAGATCTCCATTTAAGAAAGTTGTTCTTACATCTATTTGGTGGACTTTCCAACCATTCTGAGCTGCTAGTTCAAAAAGTGTCTAGATGGTAGCCCATTTTGTTGTGGGGAAAAAATTCTCCTCATAATCAACCCCTTGCTTTTGTGCAAAACCTTTTTCCACAAGCCTAACTTTGTGCTTGTCAAGTGAGCTATCAGCTTTATACCTATTCTTGTAGACCCACTTGTAGCCAATTGGTTTGGTTTCTAATGGAGGATCAACCAGATTCCAAGTGCCATTCTTTATGAGGGCATCGTACTATTTTTGCATTGCTTCTTTCCATTCATCATGGGAAGTATCTTCTTTGAAGGAAGTTGGTTCAAAATCTGTAGACAAGTTCAATTCACCATCATAAGAAACATCCATATCAACAGGTGAATTAGAGTCATCTACATCACCTCCATTTCACCGGTTTGAATTTCTAGTTCCTGTCTTTCCAACCTCATTAGGATGAACATTTTCAAGTGTCTTTGTAAGCCACTTTGAGGGACCTTTTTCAGATGGTCTAGGCTGCTTTGTTGATTGAGTTGGGATTGAATCCAGATTGAGTCTCTGAATTCTATCAATCACATCACTTAAAGCATCATCCGTTGTTGGATTTTCATGCGGGGGAGAGTGTTCTTCAAAAGAAGATTCCACATGTTGAACTACTATAGGAATCCCCCCTTCAAGATATGGAATCTGATTATCAAATTCTTGAAATGATTTTGCTTTTGCAAATCTATCCAAGCAATCAAGTTTCCGTTCAACACATTGTCAGTTTTGGATGATTCAAGAAAAATAACATCTCTAGATACAACAAACGTCTTATTTACTTCATCATAGAGGTGGTATGCTTTGGAGGTGTTTGAATACCCCAGAAAGATACACTTATGACTTCTTGCACCAAGTTTGTTTCTATGTACCTTTGGTATCAAGGCATAACAAGTGGAACCAAAGACCCTAAGATGTTTTACCGAAGGAACATGTCCATACCACATTTCATATGGAGTCTTGTTTCTTATAGCATTAGATGGACATCTATTCTTTATATATGTGGCACATAGAATAACATCAGCCCAAAACATTATCATTACATTTTTGAAGAACAGCATGGATCGTACCATATTTAAGATTGTCTTGTTCATTCTTTTAGCTACACCATTCTGTTGGGGATTATAAGGCACAACTGTTTGATGTTTGATTCCATGTTGGAAAACTTGATAGTTTTCAAATTCATTTTATGTGTGTTCTTTTCCATTATCAGTGCGAATAGACCCAATATGAGATTGTGCATCATTTTCAATCCATTTATGAAAATTCTTGAATGTTTGAAAAGCATCAGATTTGCTCTTCAATAAATAAACCTAACACATTCTGGTGTAGTCATTAATAAATGTCATTATATATTTGTTTCCATTTGCAGAAGGAACAGGCATTGAACCACATAAATCTGATTGAATGAGTTCAAGTTTTCTATGTGCTCTTGAATGTGAATCATGAAAAGACTGTTTGTTATGCTTTTCTAGAATGCAAGCATTACATTGCTTAAGTTTCCTAGGAATTGTAGGCAAACCAACAACACCATTTTTCTTCAACAAGCGGAGGCTGTCATAGTTCAAATGTCAAAATCTAGCATTCCATAAGAAACTTGACGGAAGTGTACCTTATTCATGATGAGAATTGTATGAGATATGTTGTGCATGAGCAGAGGTTCCTTGCAGCTTGAGAAGCCTTTCTTCTTCTATTCCCCTCATGACAAGTGAGTGGTCATATGGTTTTCTTACCTCAAGCTTGCCATCAAACATATGAATGGAGCGACCTTGCTGGCAGATGTGGACCAAGGACATCAAGTTTCTCTTCAGCTGTGGGAGATATAGAACATGATGCAGAAGAAAGTCTGGAAGATTAAGAAGTTTAAGCCTGATTGTGCCAAGCCTTCTGTTGGAAATAATACTAAGAGGGGGGGTGAATCAGTATTATCACATTAATAAAACTTTTTCATTTCCATATTCAGATTCATATATGCTACTTCCACAACTTCTTATGATTCAGTTAGTAGATCCTTAATGAGTGCATTAGAACATTATCAACCATATTAACAGTAAACAGGTGTAGTAAAATAGAACAGATCATCACACATAAGTCACACACATGAACACCATGATATAAGGTGGAAACCCAATGTGGGAGAAAACCACCTGCTGCAAGTCATCTCAATCTTCTTCTTAATAAGAAAATCCTTTTACAATATTTTTGGACTGGTGCAGTCTTATACTAGTACGCAGGCTTCTACCTGCAGAGAGCTACAACCCCCATAATTCTTGTACTAGCTGATCCATTTACTAGTATGCAGGCTGCTACCTGCTACAATGCTCCAAAGATTTCAACTGCTACTGGAAGGGAGCAACCACCCCCTTAGCTCTTGTACTAGCTAAGATACTAGTACGTAGGCGCCGACCTACAATCTTCTCTCCTTCGGGTACCACGTTTCATTAATTTTCACACTGGATACACCTGAAGCACAACACATAATCTGAAAGGCCACGTTTCATCCAAATTTCATACTGGACCCATTAACATCATTGAAGCACATAATCAATCAATCTTCTGAATCACCCAAACACCAATACATATATAAGGATAATATTTGAGTTATCAACCAGATCTAGTATATCAGATCACATAAAGATAAGTCATTAAGAACTTGATCCATTCAACCATCAAGACTGAAGCTAAACATAATCATGCTGTTATCAGAACTCAATACCAGTAACCAGACATCAATTATGCACCCAGAACCCTGCAGAATAGTCAAAGGCAGTTAAAACAAATTTCAAGTAGGGTCCTCAACTTCACCACTAGACATCTGCGAACAACCGCGCCTATGCTGCTTTCTGATATGCGGGTATCCGCACCTGCAAAGTCTTCTTATCTGTGAGTATTTGCACTTGCACACTCTTCTTCTCTGCGGGTATCCGCACCTGCACCGTGTCGCACTTGTGGTCCTACGGCTACATCTGCACCTGTGCACTCTTCTACTCTACGGGTATCCGCACCTGCACCGTGTCGCTCCTGCGGTCCTACGGCTAGATCCGCACCTTCACACTCTTCTGCTCTGCTAGTATCTACACCTGCACTACGTTGCACCTGTGGTCCTATGGGTATAGATAGTTTTTCAGTCTTCAAGCATACCCCAGACTATCAGATCTACAGATCTGATCATGCACCATGGAGATCTCTACCCATAAGTTGATTTTTCTATAAAACTCAGGTTTCTCCTTGATTCAGATCTAGCTACTACTCACCAACCAATCACAAGTATTTCAGATCTAGATCACCTTAAGATATTCAACCCATCACACTTTCTTCCAAATGATCTCCTTCCCCTTTTTATAGTCTAGGCCTTTCTCAAACCATGGACCAAAACCATTGAGAAACAATACCAAGGATCCAATACTTGGGTTCAACACTTTTGGATGCAATACCACAGACCAGAACCATAGGATCAAACATGTTGGACTAGATACCATGGATCACCATAGCATTTCCCATGTGCGTGTGCTTTTCTTTGCATGGAAGTGCGTGTAATAGGGTCCGCACCTTCTGTTCGGATAACCTGCGGACATGACTACACTTTCTGAACAGCGTACCTGTGGGTCTGCACCTTTTCAACGGTGTACCTGTGAACTCCTTATTTTCTTCCATTCTGAGACGTTGATCATCAATCTTTGCTACTGGCCTGTTGCACTATGATCTGTCACCAGTATGAGTTGCCATCAAGGACAACACTTGTCTTATAATGCCAACAATCTCCCCCTTTGAACTTGATGGCAAAGCTAACTTGTCATACTAAGGACTATTGTTTGATTCCTTTGCATTGTCATGTATTCTATCACATTTGATATCTCTTCTTGTAGATATATCTGATTATATATCTATATATATATATATATATATATATATATATATATATATACTATATATATATATATATTATATATATATATATTATATATATATATATATATAAGTGAGTTGTTCTTCTACGAGTGGGTTTCCATCAAGTACAACACATGCATCATAATGCCAACAATCTCCCCCTTTGGACTTGATGGCAACAACACCAAATTACTCTCCCCCTTTGACATCAAGGGCAATGGGCAAACCAAGATATGTTCTTTTCTAGATATACACTCCGCTATCCATACTCCCCCTGAGTACCTGCTGAAATCTCTGAATGAGCTCCCCCTTTGTATATGCCATGGTGCACCAATTTGTCCATGCTCTTTCTGAGAACATGCTGAAATCTATGCTCTACTTAAATATGATTGATCATGCTCCCCCTGACTGTAAGCAAGGTCTGCAAAAAGATGTTATACAAGAAGAACATGACCCTATACATCATAAATGACCTTCCTATCACCAAAGACTCACACATACATCTATCTCCCATCACAACGGTGATATACCAAAAATTTTCATATGATAACATAAGAGAATAACATGATTCATCCCAGGCATAGTGGGGAAACCAACATAGGTCGTTACATGACCTAAAGAGATCTCATCAAATGACTACAATAGATAGAGACATATTGTTACATCATGAGTCTTGATATGACCTTTACATCGAATGATATACATGACATTTATAACAGAGACCAAACACCTAAATAAGATCATGATAATCATCAACAATGACACTGTATGATCTGCTCCATAGCATCTGTCAAAAGCAACTAGACCAGCGATATGTCCGTATCAACTCATCCTTTTGAATAGAATTCTATATATACAGAATCATTCACATTCTATCATAGCCACCCAGATCTGCATGAACATCATGTCTCCAACAATGCCACTTTGAATAATCATCAATGTATCCAACCAACAATCCTCATCCATATATGTGCCACAAACAATAGGAATCCTGCATCATAACTGTAATAGATGATCTTTATATGACGACAACAACATATGAGTGACTCATCATCAAGTAAAGAAGATGTCAATTCAAGCTATGTACTTCTCCTTATCCTTATGAAGATCACCATGTAAGCACCATTAGAGAATCAACCACAAATCTGATCTAAATATCAACTATGTAACCCTAAGAATCATCTGAACAACTCATAACCATATCATAGCAAGATGAATCATTTATCCATATAAGCATCATCACCAAGGACTATTAACTATAATGCCAACAATGCATTAAAAGCACATGCTCCCCCTAAACATGTGCCATCTTGTTTACTGTTAGATCTGATCATGCATATCAGCAAGAAGTATCAAGACATCATCATTAAAACCAAAACACTTCTAAGCATCAAGTCATTTCCACACACCATCAACAAATTGTAACCATTATCAAACAGCGTAAATAATAAATCGAATCATAACTAATCCTTTTCCTGAACCTGTCCCTACTGACTTTCCTCAAGCAATCATATACGCGACTATGCCATAACCAACTCGCGTATATACGTGACTTCTCTTTAAGAAACTTGCATATGAGATTTAGGACACCAAAGTTTTACACTTCCAGCTCCCTCTGATTTTGTTATGTCTGTATGTTGTGTTGTGCCGCCTCTTTCTAGCTGTACTTCTTTCTTCTTCCAGATCTTCAAGTGTGATGATGATGTTTTCTCCTTTTGGTATGGTGCCCATACTTTGTTCCTGCATTCCTTAGCTATATGTCCAAGCTTGATATATGTGTAACATGTTACATGTCTCATATTTCTTCTATAGCAATCAACAGCTCTGTAACCAAACATATTGCAAGCAAAGCAGTATCCATTAAAGTACCTTGAATGAGATGATCTTTCTACATGATGGTCTTGAAACCTTCTTCTTCTATATCTGGCTGCAACATGCGCAACATTATGACCTACATAACATTCAACATTATTCATAGGAGGAGTAAAAGATTTTCTTTGAAGAATTTCTTTCCTTGGTTGATGATGATATTGACCTTTCATCTCCTTATTGAGATGATGAGATTCACCTTCAATAGATTGATGAAAAACAAGACCAATTTTGATAGCAGGAGGCCTTTGACTATTAAAAATATCATCCAAGACCTTAGTACTATCTTGAAATCATAAAAGCTTAGCCTTATCTTCTAATTTACCTTTCAAGATATTTACCTCAACCTAAAGTTGTTCTTCCTTTTCCAGACATTGCTTCTTCCAGATTTCTTCAGACTTTCTTCCTTCTTCCATTTGTTGCCTTAGTTTGAGTATCTCCTTTTCTTGTTATTCATTCAAATCCAGCTGCATTTGACGAATTCTGAAGGCACATTCCAGCTAAGATTTTAAATTGATGACTTCGTTTTCTTGTTTTTCAATAGCTTGGAGTAGATCTTTATTCTGCTTCTTTGATTCTTCAATATCTTCTTTTTGCGCACGGATTGTGGCTTCAAGACTTTCATAGTAACTAGATCTATCTTTGAATTTCTTGACGGTTGTGCTTCTTTCATTGAATTCATCTCTTAATGATGTTACTTCATCCTGCAACTTTTGATATTTGTCCTTGAATAACTTCCTTACCTTTTTTCCTTCTTCTAGTTGGGCTTTTAGTTTGGTAGCTTCTTCTTTGAAGTCACATTCCCTTTTGTTCAATAGATCTTGTTGATCTCTAATTTTGTCTGAAATCCTTTTACATTCCGCCTCTATTTGATATCTTTCTTGTTCACGCATAAGAGCAAATTCAATTGTTTCGCTATCACTTTCATCTTTTCCAAATGGATAAATAGTTGGAACATCAGAGGATAGCAAATTCATAATTGATAGTTCATCTTCATTTCGAAATGATTATGAATCTGATTCTGAATCTGAAGAGCTTCTTACACCTAATCACCAATCGATTCTCCCATTGTCATAGTTCTTCTGAGATGTCTTCTTCTGCTTACGTGCTTCGTTCTTAAGCTTGTTTCCCATTGTTCCAAGGATCTGCTTTAAGCGATGAAGTTTCTACAAAAGGACTTGCTCTGATACTAATTGTTGGAAATAATACTCAGAGTGGGGTTGAATCAGTATTATCATATCAGTAAAACATTTTCATTTCCATATTCAGATTCATATATGCTACTTCCACAACTTCTTATGATTCAGTTAGTAGATCCTTAATGAGTGCATTAGAACATTATCAACCATATTAACAGTAAACAGGAGCAATAAAATAGAACAAATCATCACACATAAGTCACACACATGTATTAACACTCAGGTTGTTCCCTGCTTCCTAAAGGGAATACGGCCGAGGTAAACACTGACCAATCTTTTAGCTACAGGTCCTAGCCTACCTGCAACTAGAGAAGGCTCTCTCTTTATATTTTAGCTTTGTTTGATGAATGTTTTTAGGCTAGTTATGGTGTATTGTTTTGTTTGAATTTGGTGGGTTGGTGAATCCAGACAGAACTGAGATATAGATTATAGAACAGTTTGGTCCATTGGGCAATGGAGTTGAGGTATTTGTGCTACTGATAGTAGATTTATGAAGGCAGAGTGTTGTTGCAGAGCCAGATAGGCATATGTGAAGCAATTTACCATATTTTTTGATGAAATTATGGAATTAGTGAGTGAAAGGTAGTTAAGAATCTTTCACTATGCTAACAAGGAAAAATGAAATTATTGCTTAAGAGTAGTTAAGAATTATTAAACCATTTTCACTATGACAGAATTAGTTTAGACATGAGCAATCAAGAATTCATATCCATGGCTAATCCAGAAGAAAACATATTTAATAATAGAGATTGAGCATAGGGTGTTCAGAACAAATCCTAGGCTATTCTTTTTCTCTATTTACTAGGATTATGGAAACATAAGAATTATGGAAAACACAGAAAACACATACATAGTTCAGATAAACTTATTGCCTCAGCAAATGACACAGGAATTCTGTAGCAAAACAGAGCTATTCACTTCCATCTCTAGACAACATAGGAACCAGAAATCCCCACCAGCAATTTTTATTATCAAAATGTCTCAAAGTACAATAGAGCTCTTCAGAAAGAATTACACTACAACCCACCCTCAATACGTTATCTGAGGGGATATATATACAAAAATAGGGTACAAAATATCTCAGTAGAGAGTTATTGTGCAATAAATTACACCACCAACTCTCTTACAAAAAGTAAATGAAAACATAAATATAGCATTTAATACTGAGATGGTTGCTATCTTTCTATCATATAGCTTTTGACTTTATGGCTCTGGAAAGTAGGCTGTAGTTGTGCCTTTAACTCTGCGTTAATTGAGCCTGCTGTCTGGGTGTATTGATGAGTCACCTGTACGGAGGCTCCCTGTGATACCTGTGTTGATCTATCTGCTGACCTGTACCTGTGATTGAAAACTTGATTTTATTTCAAAAAAGGAAATAACATAGTGGCATTATCTGGGAAGAATTTCCAGCATTGCCTGCCATCAATCAGCTGGAGGTAGCTGATGCCTCCTCATTTTCACTAGTGTTTTATCTGCCTCTGTATGTTTGTAGAAGTTTGGAGGCACCTCAAACAGATGGTTTATTTCATGTTCAATAAAGAACATATTTTCTAACTTGTCATAGAGAGGCTGCCCAGAGGGAGGCCCTGCCTCTTTTGTGGATCTGCTAGATGTTGTTATCTGATTTTCAACATAATTGTTGATCCTAGTCATATACTGATTATATGACAGCAGCTGTCCTATGCCAGTCACTAGGCTTGGCAGTCCTTTGTCCTGTAGTATTGTAAATTTTGCCTTGAATTCATCAATCTATGCTTTCATTTCCTGAAATTTTCTCTCTAGAGTTTGAGTAAATTTCCTCAAGGTCAGTACCTTTTTAGCTGTCAGGATTGTTTCTCTTCTGTTGCTTATCTCTAGAGCTTCCAGTTCCTCTCTAGTGCGGTTATTGAGGAAATGTATCATCTTGGTGGCCTGCTCAGGCATTATTCCCAGTGTTGGCCTGGCTCTTTGTATTTCCACATGAGCCATACCTATCAGCTGAATCTGCTCATAAATTTCCTAAATTGACCTCCATTGGTCTGTATTGATTGGCCAATTTTGGCCCAAATAATCTTCTTTATTTCTGCTAGGGTTTTACCTAGCAACAATTCATTCTCCAGAGTTTTTACTTTGGCCTCTAAGGCCTTTATTTCTCTTTGCTTCTCTGCTACTGTCATCTTTGATTTATCATAACTGGTCTCCAACTTGGCCAGTCTATCCTTGGCATTATTTATTTCAGTCACCTGGGACTCAAGCTCTTTAACAGCTTTCATCAATTCCTCCATGCTCATGTTGGATTTTGTTGTTGCTGTTCCTTCTGTTGTTGCTCTTGTTGCTGATGTAGCTGTGGTAGGTGCTGGAATAGTAGGAGGGGCTGTTGCTGCTTGTGTAGGAGGGGCAGGTCCAAGAGTTGTTGATGTTTGAGGGGGCTGGGAGGCTGACTCCCCTTGCTTGTCCTGCAGTGCTTTTTCTAATTCTTCTTCCATTTGTAGTATTCTTTGGTTCATTACCAGAAGCAGCTCCATAGCATCATCTACTTGCTTTTCTTGTGCAAGTTCTGCTGTTTGAGGGTGAATGGTAGGAGGCAATTTTGCCTGCCTTCTCAGTGCAGCAATGTCATCCTCTTTCCTTTTCATGAGGGCTCTAACACCCTTTAGATCTTTTGGGTCATGTCCCAAATCAATTATTATGTCTTCCAATGTCTTTATTCTGTTGTCCTTTGTAGAGGAAGACAGCCTTTCCAAATCCAGCTGTGTGTTGGTGTTCTTCAGGGCTTCTTTTAGCTGATGGGCCAGCATTGCCCTATCTGCAAGTGTTGCATACACCATTTCCCCAGTCTGTTTGTGCAGCTAAATCTGATCCATGGGGTGTATGTCTTCGGAAAAGACCTCCAAGTTTGTTCTGTAGTAGTCTGCAGGGGTCTTGGGATGTGGGACTCTAGGCTTCAAATGAGTGAAGATCATTTTCTCCTCCTTTAGATCATATGCAGCCATCAATCTTTGTTTTTTGGCTGGAGTTGTCTTCAAGAACTGCTCATAGAGCTGCACTCTTACCAATTCATTTTGTGCCTTGATCTCTATGAAGCCTTCTTTGACTGCAGTTGGCTTCTTGCCTTGTTTTCTTGAGGAGGATACCTCTATGGTGTGTTGTAGGGCCTATTCTAGCTGAAATGAGCTAGTAGCAGTCTGCTGGCTTGTTTTCCTTTCTCTGTTGTGGCTTTCTGCCCTTTCCTCAGTGATGTCTCCTTCTTCTGTTTCAAGGTCTATCGTCGGCCACTTGGCCTCTGGTTGCTGTGATGATCCTATTGGAGGTGTAACCTCCTCTCTATCTCTCTTTTTTCCTCTCTCATCATAGAGAAGAGTCTGCAAAACGAGGATTTGGGTTTGTTCAGTTTGCTCTGGAGGGGATTTCCCTGACTGCTGATCCTTTGATGTGCTGGGCTACCCTGTCTCTGCCTATTGTTGTTCATCCATCTTTTCCTTCCCCTTTGTTGTAGTTGTTGTTGCTGGAGCTTGTTGGGTGTCCTGTATAGCTGGAGCAATAGAAGTGCCTTCTCCTTCTTGGACTGGTTGTTTGAAGAAGACCTGTTGACAAGAATCTAAGTCAAGAGTTTTTTCCAAGTCTTTTACAGTCTGATCCATTTTTTCTTCCTGAGTCAATTCCTTTACTATTGATTCAGGTACCCATTCATCTTGGTTGGCAAAGTGTTGTATTTGTGGGTATGGGCAATGCTTATAGGCTAGAAGCTTATACTTGACCCTCCTAGCACTGATAAAACATTCAGGGTCATAAGGGACCCACGAGAAGCTTCTTTTGAATTTGAGCTGTTGCCCTAGTATTTGATCAGCTTCTTTCCAACCATCTTTCTTGTTCATGACAAATGGGCCTAGGTGGTCTCTAAACTTTAGGTTGGCTTTCTTCTTGGCACTGTGGAAGTGTGTCAGATTAGAATTTATAAGTTGTCTATAGTATTCCAGGGCAAATAACCTCATAGGCACATATTTTGGGATCCTGTAGGGACAGAGCTCACAACCATAGATTTTGATGACTGTGTGATTTTGGTACAAGTACCAATCAGCTATCTTTTAACTCCTGGATAGCTGCAAGATTTTTTGCATATCCTTGGACAATCTGGCAGGAGGAGTCCTCTTTAAGAGGCATGTGACTTGATATACAAACTGATCAATAAATTCACAGTATGAGTAGGGGGAATTCTGGACTTGGTGGAAGACTAAAGACCAGAAAATAACAAACCTCCTCTCACCCTGTGAGTCAAGCTTCTTGATTGGGCACTGGAAGCAATCTGTTTGATAGTACATGAATAGGTGATAGAAGTATGAAGAATACTTAAATATTGCCTCCCTATTCAATCTTGACAAATGGACATGGATCTTATTGGCAATGTATTTGGCATAATTGTACTTCATAGCAGGGGGCTTCTCAAGGCTATATGCAGACAGCATGACCAACACAGTTTCATCAACATGTTCATTTGTAGTGAACCCCAACAGAGAGGTTAGCATATCCACCAGCAGCTTGCCTACCTCACTGAAATCTGCATAAGCAAAAGGAGGTGGCCCAGAAGGTTGGCAGTCTTCCTTCATGAATTTCCTGGCTATTGCAGCAATGTCTGAGCTAGAGAGCTTGGAGCCGTCATCTAGAAAGTACTTGATGGAGAAGGGGTATAGCAGTTGGGTCGGCTTGTAGTTTAGCATTTGGTTGATGGAATCTGGTGTTATATAAAAGAGGATGCTCCCAGATGGAGACTTCACAGCTCTGAGCTTCTGGTCATAGTTTTCTCCACAGAGGTGGATGACTTTAGGGAAAATGTTCACAGAAGGCAGGAAGTAGGTGGGTAGATTGGATTCCCGGATGCCATATAGGTCACTGTTGTCCACGTGACTGTTCCTTAGCTGGCAGTAAGTTTGTAAGTGATTCTTCTATGCCACATAGTCTGTAATGAGGAAATCACTGTCAACTAGTGACATAGCTTCCAGTTCTTTGCTATGTGGATTGACAGGAGCTACATCCAGGGCAGCTGGAGTAGCCATGTCTAATTTTAATTGGATGTTTTTACTGGATTTTTAAGTTTGGTACAAATGTTGAGGAATGCTGGCCAACTTCTGTTTGGCAGTGAGCAGCTTGGCAGTGTAAGGAGGTTCTTGCAGGTTTTAATGAACTATGGGGCACTTTGTTTTGAAGAAGCAAAGTGTGTTGAGCTAATTAGCTGGTTGTCGGTAGGGAATTTCTATTAGAAGGGGTGAGGGGACTGCTGAATTAGTTTTCTAGCCGGTAGCTTGGCTCCTTCAATTGCTTTTGTGGTGAATTTTACAGAGGGGCACGGGTTTCTTCAAGAGTTCTTTTCGGGCAGGGGTTTAACTAGCTTCTCCAGTAATTTTCAGTGGTCAATTTTATCAATGGGAAGCCTTTAACATAGTTCTGATGCAGGAAATCAGGAGAGCAAAGGAGAACAATGGGTAAATAAGGTCGCCTACGGCAAATACCTAGTTTTTATGGCATAGGAGGCATTTGAACTGGATGAATTGCAGGTGCTCGGGTTGACAATGGAGGCGGCAACAACTTTGGTGGGTTAATTTGGCGTTTTGACCATTGCACGTTGATTTCTCATGCAGAGGAGCTCCGGAAACTATGAACAACAATGACCAATAACGGCTAATTCTCTCCTTTTTAAGCATTTTTGCCATATTGGCGCCTTTTTGGTGATAACGTCATGCTGACGTCATCATGAGCCCGGGTACGGATGGGTGACATGGCAGCTGACGTGGGTGCCTAGGTGGCAGGGTGGACAGGCTGACAGGTGACATGGATGCGACGTGGAGGCATGGTGGCAGCAAAGGAGGGGTGACATCAACCTGACGGGGGCGTGACATCAGCGCGGGGAGGAGGTGGTAAGTGGCTTCCCCGGAAGGCCTGGAGGGCGGTAAATGGTTTGGGGGGGGGGGGGGGGCAGCGAACATCACGGGAGGGCGACGCATGGCGGGGGTACGACGGTAATACTGCCAATCCCCCGGACGCAAAAGGTCGGGCGGCTTGTCCATAAGAATGACGGCCCACCATTAGATGGGCAGGGTCAACGATCGTGCGGTGGGCAGTGATTATGATGTGACGGCGCATTAAGGCGCGGGGGACCCGCCCAATATTTAATTAGTTTTAATTAAATCGGGCGTGGGGAGGGTAGAAACTTTAGGATATGGGTTTTGTGGGTTAGGCACATATTTTATTAAAGGTTTTTATTAAAAAACGTTATGATAAAGTGGGTTTTGGGCAGAAAAAGGGGTACATGGGTTAATGAGGGCAGGGTTTCAAATTTTTTTGGGATTTAACTATAGTTTCTTGAAAGAAGCCATAGTCTAGGGACAAAGAGGTTAATACCAACCCCAGATAGGTTAATGTTTCCCCAAGGAAGGGTTATATAGCTATAATGCTAGGGGGAGGGTATTTATAGATATTTTTTGGGAAATTTTTCATAGATTCTAATAGAATTAGGTAATGGGGGGAGTTAGGGAGCTAGATAGTACATTAGTGGTTAATATGGCTTTGTGAGGTGAATGAAGGGGTAAAGCTAAGTTATAAGAGGTAAAACTTAACTTAGGAATTTTTGAGGATAAATGAAATGATGAGAAAGATTTTTTACACAAAAAATGTGGCTTATTTTCATGTTTAAACTTCATGGTTTGACTCAGTAGCTTGTCATGAAGTGAAGTGGGCTTGGACACTTGAGCAGATCTCAAGGCCCTTGGGGGTGTTAGTAAGTGATGCTTGGGGGAAAATATGGGAAATTAGACATGATTCCAATGCTTGTCCTCCACTCTCTGCCTTTGATGCCAATAGCCTGAGTGGCATGAGTTTTTGCACTTAATAAGCCAATTGGTGATGTTACTCCATTTCTGCAACTTACACTACTTACCCATCCTAGTAATCCTAACATTTTTTCCTTCTTTTTGAAGTGGGTGCACTTGAATTAGCAGACCCTGATTGTCCTCTTTTCCTTTGACTGCCCTCCTATCTAAAATGTACCCTTATTTCTTCCAAGGACCCAGATTAAACAGTTGGGCACCTTCATTTCTCTACCTAGCTAGTCATCTGCCAAGCTTGAGCTGTTTGGTCAGGGAACATTCTCTATTCTGCAGCAAGCAATTTAAACATGGCATGGTCCAGTTTATACTATTGGGCCATCCATCAAGTATGATTAGCAGTAGTATTTATAGAGTATGGTACTACCCAAAAGATAGTAGAGGCATTTTGACTGGCCACTTTCCTGGTCTTTAGTTTGGGGTTCATTTTCACTTTTTTCTTAACCACTTGATTTTCTTGCCTTTTGATTATTCTTTTAAGGCATACCCTCTTTTAATTTTTTAATTTTCATAGCATGTACACAAAATATGGAACCTTTGTAGCCTGTAATGATGAACATATTTAGCCCTTCCGCTGTCAATCATGAAAGATGAAACCTATTGGTATAGGAACCTAACAACATGAACACTATGATGTAAGGTGGAAACCCAATGTGGGAGAAAACCACCTGCTGCAAGTCATCTCAATCTTATTCTTAATAAGAAAATTCTTTTACAATATCTTTGTACTGGTGCAGTCTTATACCAGTACGCAGGCTTCTACCTGCAGAGAGCTACAACCCCCATAATTCTTGTACTAGCCGATCCATTTACTAGTACGCAGGCTACTACCTGCTACAATGCTCCAAAGATTTCAACTGCTACTGGAAGGGAGAAACCACCCCCTTAGCTCTTGTACTAGCTAAGACACTAGTACGTAGGCGCCGACTTACAATCTTCTCTCCTTTGGGTACCACATTTCATTAATTTTCATACTGGATACACCTGAAGCACAACACATAACCTGAAAGACCACGTTTCATCCAATTTTCATACTGGACCCATTAACATCATTGAAGCACGTAATAAATCAATCCTCTGAATCAGCCAAACACCAGTACATATACAAGGATAATATGTGAGTTATCAACCAGATCTAGTACATCAGATCGCATAAAGATAAGTCATTAAGAACTTGATCCATTCAACCATCAAGATTGAAGCTAAACATAATCGCGTTGTTATCAGAACTCAATACCAGTAACCAGACATCAATTATGCACCCAAAACCCTACAAAATAGTCAAAGGTAGTTAAAACAAATTTCAAGCAGGGTCTGCAACTTCATCACTGGACATCTGCGAACATTCGTGCTTATGCTGCTTTCTGATATGCGGGTTTCCGCACCTGCACAGTCTTCTTATCTTGAGGTATCCACACCTGCCTACTCTTCTTCTCTGCGGGTATCCACACCTGCACCGTGTCGCACCTGCGGTCCTGTGGCTACATCCACACCTGCACACTCTTCTGCTCTGCGGGTATCTGCACCTACACCGTGTCCCCCCTGCGGTCCTGCGGCTAGATCTGCACCTACACACTCTTTTGCTTTGGCGGTATCCGCACCTACACTGCGTCCCACTACGGTCCTATGGGTATATATAATTTTTCAATCCTCAAGCATACCCCAGACTATTAGATCTACAGACATGATCATGCGCCTTGGAGATCTCGACCCATCAGTTGATTTTTCTATAATACTCAGGTTTCTCCTTGATTCAAATCTAGCTACCACTCACCAACCAAACACAAGTATTTCAGATCTAGATCACCTTAAGATATTCAACTCATAACACTTTCTTCCAAATGATCTCCTTCCCCTTTTTATAGTCTAGGCCTTTCTCAAACCATGGACCAAAACCATTGAGAAACAATACCAAGGATCCAATACTTGGGTTCAACACTTTTGGATGCAATACCACGGACCAAAACCACAAGATCAAACATGTCAGACTAGATACCATGGATCACCATAGGATTTCCCACGTGCGTGCGCTTTTCTCTGCATGGAAGTGCGTGTACTGGGGTCCGCACCTTCTGTTCAGATAACCTATGGACATGACCGCACTTTCTGAATGGCCTACTTGCGGGTCCGCACCTTTTGAACGGTGTACCTGCGAACTCCTTATTTTCTTCCATTCTGAGAGGCTGATCATCAATCTTTCCGACTGGCCTGTTGCACTATGATTTGTCACCTGTATGAGTTTCAATCAAGGACAAAAACTTGTCTCATAATTCCAACAATCTCCCCCTTTGAACTTGATGGCAAATCTAACTTGTCATACTAAGGACTTTCTTTTGATTCCTTTGCACTTTCATGTATTCTATCACATCTGATATCTCTTCTTGTAGATTCATCTGATTATATATATATATGAGATGTTCTTTTGTGACTGGGTTGCCATCAACTACAACACATGCATGATAATGCCAACACCCTGATGGCTTGATTTTTGATTGGTCTGCAAAGTATACTGCTCCATCAACTTTGTCAATGGAATCTTCAAAAAAATATTTTCTATGAGTCATGTCGCAGGTTGCTCCTAAATCAAGCAACCAATCATTTTTCCAAGAAGCAAGTGAAGCATTAAATAAATCTTAATTTACTCCAATGTTACATTGTGCCACAACATAGTGAGTGGATTTAGGTGCTTTACCTTTGTTTGTATCATCAGTTTTACCTTTCTATTGGTTTCTTTTCTAGTGAATTTTGTCCCATGGTAGGTTGCATGTAGAGGCATCATGTGATCCATTTCTTTTGTAGTGTATGCAATGAAAATCTGCCTTTTCTCCTTGAGAATGTCTACCCCCCCTTGCCTCTGAAATATCTTCCTCTTCCTCTTTGACCACCTCTTCCTCTTGTAGATTCTAGAGCAGGATGCTTTTCTTTATGACCAAGGCACACAACCTCTTCAGAAGATTCAGGGGTTGTCTTCTTTCCAAAAGCTTTCTCTCTTTCAGCAAACTTTTTCACAAGAGAGTCAAAGGTTATATCTTTGAGATTTCCATTTTCTTGCAATGACTCAAGATAGTTGGAGTAAGTAGGATAAACTGCATTGAGAAAAGCGATAAGAGGAATATCCAATTCAACCTTACTAGATTTGATATCATCGATTATAGACTTTACTTCAGATGCAAGAGCAAGAGGATCATTATTTTGTAGTTCAAGAGTGAAGAGTTTAATCATGAGTTAAACAACTTCAAGTGCAGAATGTGAGTCATAGAGTTCTTTCAGCTTTTGTAAGGCTTCAAAGGTAGTTGAATATGATGAAATATGGCCACTCACCTCTTCATTTATAGATGTTGCGATTAATGCATAAGCTTTTATGTTCTTGTTTTCCCAAATGATGAGCTCTTTGTTTGAGGTAGGTTGTACTGGTTCATTGTCTCCGTCTCCGACACAGACCCCTTTCCACAACTCATTGAAAATGAGGGTGCGTTTTATCATCTGGGACCATTCAGTATAGTTCTCCTTGCCAGTGACAACTATTCCCACCAGATATGATTGAATGCATTTTGTAAAAAAGTTATTTCTGCTGATAGAAAAATACTTCTGCTGAAAAGAATGCACTGTAGAAGCAATATTCTAAAAAATGAAATTATGGTAACAATAGGACAAAGGTATTATTGCGGGAGGTATTAAATGGAGGAGTGGTATGGAATAGGTATTATATGGAGGACATATTATGGTTGAACATTACGGAACAACACCAGAAACATCACTTCAAAACACAGGAAGAGCCCTTCTCAATTTGACTTTACATAATTTTTCGGTCAATCCAATGAAATCCTCCTCGAATAATCGACAAAAGGTCTGAGTTACATAAAATTTAACTCGAGGGTGACTTATTCACACGAGTTTGTCAAATTTGGTTTGGCACAATCCTTCAAATAACACACAGGAAAGGCACTGGTAATATCTAGCTATTATAAATTTGTGTTGCAGCTTGTCAGAACATTACATTAGAAACAAGAAGGAAGTATGAGTACGGGAGTAAGCGTGGTTCAATGTGTATCAGAACGGGAGCAAGCATGGTATAGTTAAGTGGAGCTGCTATATTAAAAACACTATAACTGTATAATCACCAAAATTGTATCAACCTGCAGATAATATGCGAAAAACACGTGAATGGGAACGGAGTTGGGTAGTATGGGCAGTCTAATCATGAACCAACACATAGTCATGCTAAGATGCCAACGAAACAACTCACCAGCATATCGTTCACCTTGATATATCAATGAGCTCGATAGAATAGCAGCAGAAATACAGACAACTCGTTCGACTTCAATGCAGTAGCATTTAATCTTTGCAGCTTTCACGCAGACAGCTCCTTCGGGCCAATGGGCGAAGACCTCACAACAAACAACTAACCCTTCGAGATTGAGAGACCAACGATCGATGTCCCTCCAAGAACACATCGAATTCTTGAAAACAGTGCCATTTTCGTTGTGGGGATTACGGTTCGAATGGGATTTGAAATGCTCAATGTGAATCAGTGCAGACCGCCACAGCAAGGCAAACGGAGAATATTTTGTCGGTGATGGAGGGCACGCGGGGTTTGAACGTATCAGACATAGCAGGTAGTCATAATCGCATGGAAAAATGAAATTCCAGAAGGATGATGCTACTCAATGTTCAGGTCAATAAAAAATCAGGCCATTGACACCAACATTCATGAAGCAACACTTTGTATGAAACATTTATGGACAATCCAGAGAGCCAGAGAGCATAGGTAATGCAGTTTTTAGACCTGGCAGCGATTGTGGAGGGGTCCGGTCTATATATATGGAATATGGCAGATAGAGGGTGCAACTAATTGTATGGAGGAGTAGCGCAGGTATATGGAGAGCAGACAAGGGAGTTACAAGGGACATAAGAGCTAAGAAAAGGAGATGGCTCTGATACCATGTCATGCCAGGCAGTAACTCCATAAGGAACAAATGATTCATGTGTTTTATTCCATCAAGTAGGTCTTCATTATATACATGAGGGAGAAACTGTTCAGTTCATCTCCTGATGACTGTTCATATTGCTAATTTATCTATTTACATAAATTCACCCAATCACAAGGATTAGTTGTCAAGACAAGGGAAGGGCCAGCTAGATGAATTGTATCCAAGAATGTGGCTTAGAGTTCAACCTTTCTCACACAGTTAAATGGAATGGGCTATGTAAACTAACTGTTGAAGCTGTAGACCAGAAAAATGAAGAGTCAAATGGTTGGGATCATGAGATTGAGATGTACCAAAAAAAACTCACCACTGCTCATGAATCTTCACCATTATACAACAATCTGAGGCACAATTTAGGGAAATGTACCTTACCTCCTCCCTTTTCCGTGAAATAGGAAGGGGAAATGAGACTCAAACCCACATTCTACTAGTTAATATGAGGAGATATATTTCGTAAGGACAATCATGTCGTGTTACATAGATGTTTGGAATATGACAAAGCACAACAGGTGCTAAAGGAGATACATGATGGGCCACTAGGAGGGCATTATGCTAATGACACCAATTGAAATAATATCATGAGAGTAAGATTTTACTAGCCTAACTCTTTCAAAGACACACATGCTTATGCTCGAAAATTCCCCATCCATCAAAAGCATGCTGGAAGACAACCTTAGTCAGTCACTCCTTTCCAGTATATTGTAGTAGAGGAACCTTTTCAACAATGGGACAAGATGTAATCAGGGAGGTCATGCCACACTCATCAAAGTAGCATAGGTATATACTCATGGCCATATACTATTTCAAAAGCTGGGGGAAGCCATTGCATTAAGGAAAATCAATGATGAAGAGATAATATCTTTTGTCAAATAGTACATCATGGTCAGGTTTGGCGTTCCAACCTCCCTTTTTTTATAATTCTACTTATTTCTCATCTTTAAATCTATAAGGTTTTTCTTTGGAAACTATCATTATTTCAAAACATTCAGCTAACTATTAGCCCCAGAGAAATAGCCTAGAAAAATCTAGCAACGAGAACCTGATATGCTTCATCAAGAAGACCTTATTGTCACAACAAACAAACTGACACAATAACCTGAGCAATGCCTTGTGGGCTGACTAGGTCACCCAAAAACCATCTCTCATAAAATCCCCCTATTTACATAAATTCACCCAATCACAAGGATTAGTTGTCAACACAAGGGAAGGGCCAGCTAGATGAATTGTATCCAAGAATGTGACTTAGAGTTCAACCTTTCTCACACAGTTAAATGGAATGGGCTATGTAAACTAATTGTTGAAGCTGCAGACCAGAAAAATGAAGAATCAAATGGTTGGGATGATGAGATTGAGATGTACCAAAAAAAACTCACCACTGCTCATGAATCTTCACCATTATACAACAATCTGAGGCGCAATTTAGGGAAATGTACCTTACCTCCTACCTTTTCCGTGAAATAGGAAGGGGAAATGAGACTCAAACCCACATTCTACTAGTTAATATGAGGAAATATATTCCGTAAGGACAATCATGTCGTGTTACATAGATGTTTGGAATATGACAAAGCACAACAGGTGCTAAAGGAGATACATGATGGGCCACTAGGAGGGCATTATGCTAATGACACCACTTGAAATAATATCATGAGAGTAAGATTTTACTAGCCTAACTCTTTCAAAGACACACATGCTTATGCTCGAAAATTCCCCATCCATCAAAAGCATGCTCGAAGACAACCTTAGTCAGTCGCTCCTTTCCGGTATATTGTAGTAGAGGAACCTTTTCAACAATGGGACATGATGTAATTAGGGAGGTCATGCCACACTCATCAAAGTAGCATAGGTATATACTCATGGCCATAGACTATTTCAAAAGCTGGGGGAAGCCATTGCATTAAGGAAAATCAATGATGAAGAGGTAATATCTTTTGTCAAATAGTACATCATGGTCAGGTTCGGCGTTCCAACCTCCCTTTTTTTATAATTCTACTTATTTCTCATCTTTAAATCTATAAGGTTTTTCTTTGTAAACTATCATTATTTCAAAACATTCAACTAACTATTAGCCCCAGGGAAATAGCCTAGAAAAATCTAACAATGAGAACCTGATATGCTTCGTCAAGAAGACCTTATTGTCACAACAAACAAACTGACACAATAACCTGAGCAATGCCTTGTGGGCTGACTAGGTCACCCAAAAACCATCTCTCATAAAATCCCCCTATTTTTAGTTCTATGGGAAAGAAGTCATCTTACCACCCAACTTGCACCTTCCCGCTCTCCAGTTGTTGTAAGAGTTGTGAGGCACCCCTTGCTCTACCATGCAAAACCGAATTGACATCCATCTGAAAGTGGAAGAGGAAAGACAAAAAGCTAGGGAAAATTTTGTCATTCACCAAAACCTAATTAAAGGATGCCTTGGTAAGAATTCCACAAGGAGAAATGAGTTCAATGCGGATGACCTAATCCTCAAATGGGACAAGGCTCATGAGGAAAATGGTAAACTAACCAAATCTCAGGACTTATGGATTTTCCCCTTCCAAGTTAAGGAAAATATGGTCAGGATACCTACACACTACAAACTTTATAAGGGAGGGTTGAACCCCTCCCTGTTAATGGCCAAGAACTTAAATTTTATTTCACCTAGTAGCTCTCATAGCTACTTATCAATCCCTCTATTGTAGCTTCTCTCTTATCATTTTCCATTATTTTTTCTTTTTTTTAGATTTTCCTATTTCCTTTATCTTTTTACCTTCTTTATGCCTTTTATTTTGTCTCATTTAATAATGTTTCTGCCTTCAATAAAATTTTTGGAACATCACTCTAGTTTTAAAGACTAGTGTTGAGGTAGCCTCTACACCAATGGATGATCTGTGTTTCTTTCTGTTCTTGCACTTGATCAGAGCTAAATTCATGAAAAGGGTAGAGTATTGAAATCTGTTGTAGTGGGGAACTTGATTCATGCATGGAACCCTATCCTTTGAATAGTTAGTCATTACTATTGACCTGGCTATAAGTTTTGAATGAATCGATTATTTGACTAGTGACAAAAGGGAAAAGGAAAAACTTTCATGAGCATATATATTTTGGGAAAGTAATAAGGTCTCTACAAAACCAAAAACAACCTCTCTTGCAAGTAAAATAAGTCAGGATCCCTCATTCGCTTAGTCTAATAAATTCCATGTGTATAAGTTCTAGTAAACACATGTGACTACATTCCAATGAAAACATGAATTAAATCAATAAGGGAAAAGGGTTTGAGAAAGTATTTCTGCATAGAGAGGAAATGCAACGACTTCGCGAGGCATTTTCCAAGCTCACTGGTAGTGGAACAACATTTCTAATTTCTATGTAGTGACTCTGCTAGGGTAGTGCTCAGGCTTGCTGGTAGCGGAGAAACACCAGAGATCTGTAACTACAATACCAAAAACATCAAAATGCATATCATTATCTAGACCTTATGCCAAGCTAGCAAGAAGGTATTTACTCTCTATGACAACAAGCTAAGTCTTAGTAGCTAGGTATTATAGATGAATACAAGGGGAAGACCTAAATATGTTAGTGGCTCCATCATCCTTGAGACGAGGCACTCATAAAATTCTACTTTAACCAATACTAAGCACAATCAGAGATACTGAGGTTCTACCAATGAGTCACTAATTGTTGTACTTGTTGGAAAAACCCTCCAAAATTCCTGTCTTTTCAAAAATTTTGTGCCCTTGTACTATGTCTATGACTATTTCCTATTTCTGATACCTCATTAGATGACCAAATGTATTCTAATCACATCACAAGACTAACTCTTTCAAACTCAAAGCCTTATTTTTCTTCCCAAGTCACAAGTCACATCATGTCAACTCCCATGAGCCTAAAAGTTGCCACCATGTGACCTACTTCAGTTTGTGGCCAAGTTAGTTTGTTAAGTCACAAGGAAGATTTTGTGACCTATCACCCCCATGCTACTTTGTGACTTTGCGACCTCGCCAGGTCACAAATTTATCAAAACAAATACCTTGCGACCCATGTGACGATGCGACTTTGTGACCTCATTAGTCACATAGATCGCATAGGTCGCAAGGTTGCAAACACAAAAATATCACCCTAGTGTGACCTTGCAACCTATGTGAACCCCACACGTGTGACCAAATTTTATAAACAGTAGAACTTGCCAGTCATTTGAACAAGATATTTTGATTAATCACAAGATGAAGAGGCTAAGCAACTTGAAGGAGGCATTCGACCCCACCAAGTAAGTGATCATTTCACTTCCTTGTTATCATTACCTAATGTAATTTGGCCCATTCCTCTACCATGACCCTGCATATTCTGAATCTAGGAGGTTTTTATTCAAGTTAGTGACTTATTTCTACCCATAAACCCTTGGCCATTTTATTTTTCTCGCAAGAGAATATTTTCTTGATTTCTCAACCCCATATTCTTCCCAATAAAGATTGCACCCCTCACGGACCAATTCGTCTTCTGATACTCAATTGCTTCACTGAGCTACCCTAAGGAATAGGTTGCATGGCTGAAATCCACAATACGGATAAGTGTGTGACGTTACAACCATTGTGACTATGTGACCCCTGTGGTCTATCCATGATTGTGACCCTACGACCCTTGTGACTCATGTGACCCTGCCTGCTGTGGGGCTTGCGATATTTGTGACCTAACCTGCTAGTCACCCTGTCACATAGTTCATCTTCGTGAACTTTGTTATCCCCTTCATCCCTGCAACCTTGTCACCTGATAGGGATATTTTTCTCTTAAGGATTTCCAAATAACTCTGGAACTACGATTTGTGTTTTCTCCTAAAGTTTATTATCCATGTCGTCTCTCTCATTGTGGGAATATTTGTTTGACAGGCAAGGTGATGTCTATCTTTAGTGCATCTTGATTTCTTCCTTCCTTGACAAGATGGAACCTCGAGTAGTGAATTTCTCTTGCAAAAATTCTTGAAATAGTGTACAGGAAGTTCACGAAGTGCTGCCACCCTACATCTATGGGTACAGTGTGTGTAACCTTAATAAGAGTACCAATCCTTCCTTGTTTGGTATCTACTTAGAATTTTCTACACAGGACATTCCCAAAGAGTAGGAGAATTTACATGTATATATTAATGTCAGGAGGTCAAGGATCCACAGGGTTGCCTCACATCCCCCCATATTTTTGTATGGTGAAACCATTGATAGGATCATATAAAATACAGATACATACTCATGGGTGGTGGGGGATCACAATGGTTCGGCATTCGTAGCTATTGCTTAAAGAAAAATTGTTGATTAACACATATTTCTGAAAAAGGAGAATGCATTTAACACTTGATGCCTCTCTAGTATTGTAGTCCCAACAAAGGACACTATGAAGGATTGGTGGCAAGACCCATTCAAGTTCTGAGTTAGGAGTGACTGCTTATGAACCACTATGGTGAACTGGTTGTACGGGAGGGCTGACATTGAAATTTTCCATCGGACATGGGTCGCTATCATGTACACCATTGCTATTACGAGTACAATTTTCAAGTGGGCGATTATCCTATCTTCTACATTTAGGACGAACATAGTTGCGACAAAGCAACTTGAGGAATACCAGTCATCAGAGTTTTTTATGGCCTTGTACCTCTTGGATGTGATTTATATGAGGTGCAATTTTGATCACTAGAGCTACAACTGGACCTCAGTGGCAACAAAGGTCGTACATCAACAATAGAAGATATTTTGAAATCCATGCTACAAGGGTATACTTGACTCCATATTTGAATCATTCATGATCCCATTATACTAGTTGATTTTTGGGGAAGAGCCCCCTTACATGTTGGAAATAGCCATGGAGATGCGCACCAAAGTGTTACATTGGTTCCCAATTTAGGAGGGAACATCTATTACAGTCTTTGGCTTATATAATAGCCGCCATGCACTTGCTCGATTTTCCATAGATAAACTGCTCAGGTAGGAAGTATTCTATCAAATGACCAAACGTTTTTCAAATAGGCTAAGTAAAGGGAAGAAGAATTCTAGGCCCACCTTCTCTCTTACTATCAGGGCTTACACAGTTGAAAATTTCAAAGAAGTGGAAGTGAAAGATGAAGAGATAAAGGGGTACGATTTTGTGACTTTGAATGACCACACATATGACCCCGAAAGGGTTGTGTTAGGTCACTCGAAGAAAGCCAATTTGAATTGGTTGTACCCACTCTCTAGGAAGATTCACAAAGACAGAATAAGAAATTGGTACAATCTAGCTATAGAGTTCTACCCTAGTGAACAATAAGAAAGAGATCACAAGGAATCCGAGAATTCCCAAGAAAATGTGGGGCTACAAGAGATATCAACTTCACTGAAGAGGAAGAAAGAATAGTAAAAGGAAGTGGGGAAGCTCGAGAAAGATAGGGATAAAGAGGTGGAAGATCCCCCAAGTGACCATGATGAAGGGGAATATGATGAAACATTGAAGAAGACAAATGTGACCTTGACAAGGAAGAAGTGAGAGCTGAAAAGAAAAGGAGAAGAATAAATTAGACGGTCACAAGAGGTAGGTGACCAGAAGACCAAAGAATATATTGAGAAGAGGTGACTTGAGGATGAAAGTAGAAAGAAACAAGTAGAAGAGAAAGTGTTGAGAAAGAAGGAAGAAAAGAGGGCCCAAGAATAGGAAGAGAGAAAGATACTAGAACAACAATGTAAATAAAAAGAGGATATGCTCAAATAAGTATAATATTTTAGTAATAAGTAAAGCAAGAAGAAGAAGAAAAGAAAAGAGTGGAAGAGGAACAAAGGAGGAAGGAAGATGAAGAAAAGAGAAGAGAAGAAGAAGAGGAATTAAGAAAATGACAAGAAGAAGCCAGCAAGAAAGCTAAAAAGGATCCTGAATAGAAACAATAATCAAGTTCGAAAGTCAAGCTTCCTTCGCTAGATGT
The DNA here is from genome assembly GCA_000404065.3 of Pinus taeda. NCBI lineage: Eukaryota > Viridiplantae > Streptophyta > Pinopsida > Pinales > Pinaceae > Pinus > Pinus taeda. The sequence continues at coordinate 10,168 of APFE031336735.1, read as the reverse complement.
TCCGCCATCGACTTCCATCACTGGAGGATATCTTCCTCTCAAAGAACTCAGAATTCCTGATGAGGCTAAAGATGAAGTGTTGGAGCTTACCAAGCTCACTTTCAATCAGAATAATTTCAATCATGTACGAGAGAAGGAAGTATTATGCAAGGAACCTTGCAGAGCCTTTGTCCATGACCACATAGAAGGATATTTTCCTATATACAATATGTAATCATGAGATAATCACCTCGTCCGAGACCACTTTTAAGTGACCTAAATGTTGGAAGAATGAGAAAAATAATTACGGAACTCGGAAGCAAGTTCTATGGATTCGAGCAAAGGGTCACAAAAACAAAAAAAGACAAAATGAATATGGAAGAAGGGAATATCGCACTCCCCTTCATTGACTCTAGCATGAAAGAGTTATAGGCTACAATCAAGGACGAAGTTGAAACCCTGAGAGGAGTCATGGTAATGGTTTATGAGGAGACGTCAAAACTGCATGATATTGTGGCCCCAATCCTATCCATACAGGCCAACACAAAAGAAAATTCCTCCATGCTAGAAGAAGAAGTTACAACTCTTGATAACGTTCATGAGTGGACAACCAAGTATTAAGATACAACAATAGTTTTGTTAAGGATAGATTGGATTACTACATAGAATGATAAAGTCCAGCTTCACATAAAAATATAATCATGAGACAAGCTAGCCAAAGATGTGTATAAAGTTTTAGCTGCTTACAGGCATCTTCTAAATGGTTTCAAGTAAGTGATTGAGAACCATGGTGTTCCTTCTATTGGGAAATTTTCACAAGTGAGGAAGTAGGACATCTTACAGGAGATCTAGGCATTTTTTGACACTTACAAGAAAGCTTCCAACTAGGATGATCTGCGGGTTATGAAGGAAAATATCATGCGGTATGTAATGTAACCTGTTAGGATGTACACAAAACTGATGACTCTTACCAATCAAGTCAATGTTAAAAGAAGCACCCTAATCCCAGATGCTCTCAAATGTCAACTACACTTGGATGTTCCAAAAATTGTTGATTGCCAAATTAATAGAATAGAGTTTGTGTATTTTGTTGAAGTGATCCAGATTTAAAAAAGAATGCAAAAAATTACAAATATTAACATAAATAGAGAGATGCAACAGAAATAACACTTCATCTCATTAATATCAAATACTAAAGTATGCTTACAAACTAAATGGAAATAAGACTAGCTCAGGAGATGGTGGCTTATCTCTTAATAGAGATATTGTAGCTACATGCCTCTGGAGTACGTTACAATGAGGATCAAAGGTCTATCTATTATTGAGAAATAATGCAAATCCATAAACATCCAAAAACCTAACCCTAGTAGATGAAACGCCAAACTATGGGCCCCATTTGGGTAAATTGGTACATCAACTTCTCGGGGTTGTAACTTTGGCATACGATCTCTATTTGACACGTGCAAGACCTCGTTCGAAATATCTATCCAAGGACTACAACTTTTGAGTGTCCAACATCGGTCCATGATCAATTTCGGCCCCCGTTTTCCAAAAATAACATCATTTAGGGCCTCAAAACGGCTTCGGAAGTTCAAGACCTGAAAAACTGCCAAAAATGGTAAATTTTGATACAATTAAGGAAACTGAAAAATTGAAAGATATAGTGGTGGGGGTCCAAGTGAGATAGGTGGGTGGCCATCGACATCCACTTGGATCATTGCTCTCCCCTTAGGAAGAAATGGTCTCCATTGTGTTGAATGCCTCCATGAGATGGGGAAACCTCTGCTGAACTTGATCCCTCCTGAGATGTTTTGCAATCTTTGATGTTTCTAGTAATGTTGGGAAGCATGGTCAAGACTAGTCCACATTGAACACTTGGTGCAATTCAAGGAATGGGGGAATGTGGTGCTCCAAAGAATTTTCACCAACAACCTTGGTGCTAGTGTAGGGACCATATTAGAGTATTCTGAGCTTCTAATGGGCTCTTGTAAGGCATTCTTTTTGCAAATCCAACAAGACTTTGTCATCCACCTAAAACATGTGTGGCACAAAATCTTGATCATGTCACTACTTATACATGGAATTTTCCACAATGGGTGGATGATATATCAACCCATTTTGTAGAGGCGCTCCAAGAGTCATATCAAATGAATGCTTGACCTAACATTGCAATGGTAGCCTTGTGGATGAGGAGAAGATATTATTGTATTCTTTCATGGTTGTATCCACCTGCTATTGTTTCATGGAGGAACCCTTCCTAGGGGCAATGGATGTGGCTACAATATCCCCCCATGCTTTGAGAGTGAACCAAAAAGAAAATAAATTTCCTTGTCTGGGAGATGATCTTACTACATTTCTTAGCAGAGACGAAAGAGGTGGTGGTAGGCAGAGCTACCTCTGGTATCATACATAATGTATTATCCAACAAAATAATCACAGAGTGAGGTATAGACTCATATAGATCATGTCACTTCCACAAGTATGGTTTTCCTAATAATACATCACAAATTTCGAGAGGAGCAACATCACACAATACCTCATTTGTGAAAGGCTTGATACTGTAGGGAAGGTTGCACTATTGGTTGACTCTAAGATCTTGTCTTTGGTGAAGCCACCCAATACTGTATGATTTCGGGTGCGGTATGGTCAGTAGGCCCATTCGCTTCACAACCTCTGCTAAAATGAGTTTCTTTTGGGTGCCATTGTCGATAATGAATTGTAGTGACGAACCCTTCACCCACATTTGTGAGTGGAAAAGATGCTCCCCCTCCTCTAGATATTGGGGCTCATTCTTTTGGATCTTGGTGGTGGAAATAATGGTGTTAGGATCTAAATCAATAATTTGCTTCTCTTTGTCATTCCTATTGTTACGTTATGACTGAAGGTCGAAACTTGAATCTAATTCTGAAGCCTTCAACTCAGCCACCAATAACTGCTTGGCCCGCCACTCACTTGGGTTTTGGGTGGGGATGTTATGGAACTCACCACACTTTCCCATGTCCTTCTATGACTTCATGGTGTTGTTATTTTCTTATGACTTCAATGGGTTGTCTTGGGTCACCCCTCCTTGGCTTTGTCCTTTTTTCTTCGGATTTGAATATCCAAAGTCTCCCTTCTTTTGTTTAAACTTCTGCTTGATCTTGACAACGTCTCGATAACCCATGCCAAGTGAGGAGATGTCTAGAAACTCCTTCTCGTATTGGGTGTACATATGTAGCAAACCGCGATACTTGTGTACCAAATGTTTCTTAGAATCCTTGATACATAGCTTCGTGCAAAGGGCATGAAAAAAATTGGTAAACTTTGGCAAATCTTAGTCCCTTCCCTATCGCAGTGTGGTCCACTTAATATATTTATCCTCATAGCTTATGACAAGGTAGAATTTCTCCTTGATGGAATCTTAGAATCAATTTCAAGTGTGTGAAGCTAAAAATAATGAGCTCGTACATTCATCCTTCTGCTCACAGTAGGTTTTTCATAAGTCCTTGACGTGGGGGGTAGCTTTGAGAAGGCAAAAAGTGATATTTTCCCAGCTGCAAAAATCATGAATAGGAAAATATCCTTCCAGCAGATTCATCCATTTATCTATGTTATCTGGATCTATCTAACCCTCTAATATGGGAATGTAATAGTTAACTTGTACCTTAAAGGGTTTGGTGCTTCCAAAGTAGCTATTGTAAGTAGATGCATCACACTTGGGTAGTCGCTAAAGGATCCACGCAATGTTATCTATCGTTGGGTTCCTTTGTCGCTTGAGGGCTTCTTCGAGCAAGATTTTGATAGGATCTCTTGTCCCATCATATTTATTTTCATCAAGCATGGGAGGTTTTTGAGATTTGCAAGGCTGGTCTTGCAAAGGTTTGACCACTTGAAGCCCTAACTCCTTATATCCAACCTCATTGGGGACATGCAAAGAAAAAGAGAGAAAAAGCATACCACATTGATACCCTTGATCTGTATTTAAACAAGAACACAAGAAATTATAGATATAAGAAGAAATATAGAGATGTAGCATAAATAACACATCATTTCATTAATATCTAAAACTAAAGTAAGCTTACGAACAAAATTGAAATAAGACTATCTTGGACGATGATAGCTTATCTCTGAGAAGAGATGTTGGATCTTCATTCCTCTTAACTATGTTACAATGAGACTCAAAGGCCTATTTATTATTGAGAAACAATGGGAAACCCTAAACATCCAAAAGGCTAACACTAGGAGATGAAGCGCCAAACTATGGGCACTATTTAGGTAAATTGGTACATCAACTTCTAGAGGTCATAAGTTTGGCATACAATCTTTGTTTGATGTATACAATACCTTGTTAGAAAGACCTATCCAAGGAATACAATTTTCGAGTGGTCAACATGAGTAGATAGCACACATTGGCCCATGTCTTCCCCAAAAAAGAATATTTTGGGGCTTCAAAACGATTAGGACAGTTCACGATTTGAAAAACTGCCAAAAATAATAAATTGTGCTAAGAAATTGAAAAACTAAAAGAGACAGTGGTGGGGTTCCAAGTGGGATAGGTGGGTGGCAAGCAACAACCACTTGTATCATGAAGATATCATGATAGGATAGAGTAGATAAACATAGGAATTCGAAGAGTCATGACGAAGTTTGAAGGTCATAACAAAGTCTAAAGGTCATGAGGAAGTCCAAGAGTCAAGGGTAGATCTAAAGTCACCCTCATTTATATAAATACACCTCCATGGCATATGATAAAGGAATTTTAGATTTGGACTTATTTTGAGAGATATTGTTTCGAGAACTTGTTCTCTTCTAATAAATGCAATGAGTAATAGTTGTTTTCCACTGCTAGATTGGATGGACAATCTATATTTTGATGCCATGAATATTATTGGCCCAATGACCTAGAGGTTCCTATGAGCTTTTGGTGTACATTCTCCTTGTATATCTTCCTATGCTATGAATTTCCTTTTCAATGCATGGATGGTATATGATCTACTAACCCAATGCTTATGTTGATAAACTACTTTGTTGATATTGGCATGATCTTACTGCAGACAATGCACTCACTTGTGTTTGTCAATTCCTAGCCATATTGAACTCATTCTTGGTAATTAAGTTTATCCTCAGATATGCATGGTCTTATTTGAAGCTTTTCTAATTATTCTTTACTTAATATTCATGATTTGAGTTCTAATATTTTAATTTATGGTATCTGTTTTTATGGAGCATTCATCAGTTACTCACTTGTGTCTATTGAAGTCTATACATTATGTCTAGTCGATATTCCCTTTTTTCCAAAGAAAAATTTAACCGACTACCCAGAATTTGGGCCTACGTACCAGACAAGATCCCTAAACCAAATGGTGTAGAGTCTAGTTGGGATTCTAAACTAGGCAATTCCTTAGCTATTTTTGTTTTTAGGCTTCTAGGATCAGTGCTTTGTGTGTAGTTTTCTTTGTTAGGTCCCTATAATAATAGTGATTACCCCATTACTATTGTAGTTGTATCCCTTATTAATATTGTTGAGCCCTTATTGTCCCCATATTTTTATTACTGTGCCCCATAGAATCCCTCTATTGTTATTTTTGTGGCTTTATATTATTATTGTTAGGTCACCTGGGTTATATTGTGACTCTATAGACTCCTATATATAGAAAGGAGGTTTTGTCATTTGAATCATCCTAGAATTGTTCATTTGTGTAATGTAAAGGAGGTTTCCCCCTCGAAGAGGCTGAATTCTAAGGTGTTGATCTCTCTTTTCTATCTTCTTGTGAGCTAGTTTCATAACAGTTTGTATCATAGCTTTGGATTCTAGGGTTTTGCTACTCCAAATAGGTTATCATGGCATTTTTGTTATAACTTTTTTTCTACGATGTTTCAGAAGAGAAAAAAAAATAAATTTGAGGCGAAAACGCACTGAACCTTGAATCCAAGTTTTAGAGCTTTCATGCTATATTTGTGGAGATATGATTTGAGGAAGTTGGTACTTTTGCAGACTCCTGAATTACATTCCAAATAGGTGACCTGGGGAAAATCGTCCTAACTTTCTCTCTCAGCATCAGATTGAAATTTTGTAAGAAGGTATAGAAAGAGGACATAATGTAGTTTCTTGTATATATTTTTCAGTGCCATAGGGGAAGAAATGCAACATGATATATCAAAATTACGAGACAAAGTGCAACAAGTGTCACTTGCACAAAAAGTAACAGAATCTAAGATAAAATATGTAGAAGCTAAGATGGATGGTTTAAAGAAAGGTGTAGAAGCTAAGATGGATTGTTTGAAGAAAGGTGTAGAAGCTAATATGGATGGCATGGAAGCTAAGATGAATTGCATGGATGCTAAAATGGATGTCATGGATGATAAGATGGAAGAATTGAAGATAAATATGAATAAGTTGCAAGAAGGAATGGTCACTAATGGTGAAAGGGTAGTAAAGGAAACCCATGACGAGAACAAAAAAAATGTTAATAATGATTCCATAGACTCTAATGTTGGATCGAAGACCCACCATATTCCAAAAATCAATATTGTTAGAATATTATATATATTACAAAGCAATGGAACACCTAAAATATTGCAGAAATATAAACACAGAAAACGTACAAAAGAAGAGAGACACAGATATAAGTGGTTCACCCAGTTTGGGCTACGTCCACCTTGAACAGCTAGTCCTTCCTTTCTATTATCCAGCAAAATGAAGAGACACAACCTACAACAAATCCGATGTAATATCCTCTGTCTTCTCTCACAGTCTCACCTCTCTGTTTCTCGCTCACACTAAATACACATCTATCTCACAGCCTCAAATACAATGCCTTCATACAAAGAGAGGGGGTTGCCTTCTAGGGAAAAAAACCCTAAACTAAACATAAGTTCTACCGTCAGATCATCCGCCTAATGAACGGCCCAGATT
>APFE031336734.1:32152-51260 GCA_000404065.3 Pinus taeda | reverse complement strand
CCTGTTTCTTTATGTCAATCATTTCGTTAGACAAAGTTTTCAGGACCTTTTGCAATCCCTCCATGTCATATGGGTCTTTTGGGCTTTTCTTCTTGGAGTCTTCTTTAAAAGAAATTTTTTTAGCTTTTCTGTCTTCCAAGGCAGCTTTCTTTTCTAAGGAATTGCTGCGTTTTTCCACATCAAGTGCTTCTTTCATATTTTCTGCTAATGTAGGTTTCCCAGCCCTATCTACAAAAATGGCTATATTGGCAGGCAGGGCAGTGATATACCATTCGCTTCAAATTTGTTCACTTGGTTTGGAAGCTGTAGGGATTTTGTTCAGGAGTTTATTGAAGTGAGCATTAAATTCTTTAATTGGTTCCCTATGCTCTATTCTTAGGTTGGAGAGATCGTTTATTAAAGTTGCTAAGGACCTATCATCTCCATACTTAGTAAGAAACTGCTCTTGGCATGTATCCCAACTGGTAATGGAACCAGAGGGTAGAGAGAAATACCAGGATCCTGCTGATCCTTGCAAAGTATAAGGGAAAAGTCTAACAACAACATCTTCTTGTGTTACCCCTTTCAAGTTGACCGACAACATGAAATTATTGATGTGTTCTTCGGCTTGGGTTCCATCATCTGGATTAAATTTGGGGAGCCATTTTTCAGGAGCATCTGGTAAAGGATGCAATGGTGCAGGAATATTGATTGCACCAGGTCTGGTCCATGGATCTACCATTGTAATAGTACCAGTGGTTGGTATTACTATTGGGATTCTAGATGTGTGGGAAGTAGATGATATCGAGGGGTGAGCAGATTGAGATGTTGAGGCTTATGTTCCCTAGTGGACAACAATATGTAATGGAGGAGTGGGTGGTTGACTTTGCAGATGGGGAGATGAAATGGATGATGTGGATGAAAGCTCTCCACTATCAGACCCTTCAGTATATTTCTTGGCTCTTTTCCTTTCGGGTAAAGGGAAATCAATGGGTTCAATACCAAGCTTTTCACTTTGAAGTCTGGTAAGTGGATGAGAAAGATTTTACTGCGAAGTCGCACTGCTTTGTGATACTTCAGATCTTTGTGGCGAGATCGAGAAGCTCTGAAGTTTGTGGATAAGAGATTGAACTTCAGGGGATTCAAGACTCAATTGTTCTGGAGTATAATGGGTGTGAGCAGTGGTAGTTGATTCCTGTTCTTCTTGATTGCGCGTTGGAGAACCAGCATGCGATCGAGAATAACTAGAAGAATTGGAGGGAGAATTACTCTTAGAATGGCTTGTAGATTTGGGTTTGCTTGCCATTCATAGTCAGTGCCCTCCTTCTAGCGCCAAAAATGTTGATGCCTCGAAAATCGCTGCAACAACATTGGGGAAACCACCTGGTCCAGACCTTAGTGCAGCTCCTTTTCCGTTTGGGGTAGTGGCTCCGACTGGGGGTAATGGGACCAGTTTCCCAGAAATAGATAAATGGGATGAGTGAATGATTTATAGATAACACTAGTGGTGAGTGAAAGGCTAAAACTATTGACAGAAATATAAGTAAATGAAACTATCCTGGGAATCTATTGAGCTCTAAAGCGTAGCTGTTGATGCTCTATGCCTAAAAGACAAGCATATAGATGACTGTATCTTCACGACATAGATATTAAATCATTTAAGATTGTTGTTCTTAAATAGTTAAGAAGAGTGATTGAAGATAAATTACCACACTTTATACATTTATATCATTATCATATACATGATTTAAAAGTAAAGGCACATCACTAAATACCCAATAGTGGAATGAATAAGATTTGTTGTTATAGCGCATGCATATAATCAATGATAGTAAGAATAATTACATAACAATTCACATAAGCAGAATGACTTCAGACACAGATAGAAATACCATATGAGCTGCTTGCCACTCCCAGATATCAATTGCTATGTGTAGTTCTTCCCTTAATGCATAAACATTCTTCAATCAACGATAATAGTGCACAATTGTATAAAGAAATTCCTTCATTAAAGTAAGAACAACTAGCCGAGTTTCATAAAAGAATATGGGCTGAAGCACAGTAGTGCAAACTTCAGTCTATTAAGTCTCTTACAAAATTTTACGACCCTTTCTAAAAATATGAAAGGGTCTATAAATACAGTAATAATCTAAATATCTATTAAACAGAAATGCAACTTAAACTGATATCAATAACTTTTGTTCCTATTTTGGCTGGCGATCTGGGGAGCTGGAGGATGATTCATTGAGTCGGCTGCTTTCCTTTGAATTTGAGCTGATTAATGGCAAGCATTGGCTCAATTTCTGGAGGTTTGTTGAGGCGCGAACTGAGCTGGGCAGCATAGGTGGCATCTTGAATGTCGGGAATCATACATTTGATGGCATCTGTTAAACATTTCAGGGCGACTCTTTGTGTATGAGGCTTAACTAGGAAGTGCCAATATGCTTCCATGTTTAAACTATTAATCCCGGTGATTAATCTTCCTCTTTCTTCTAGCTCAGGATAACATGATTGCTCCAATGCATTTGTTGTTGTAATGTTTCCTGGTGTACACTGGGAAATCATATTTGCTAAGTAGAGAGTGTTGTTAACTAAATCAACTAAATTGCTAGAAGTTAATCTACATCTTGAAGCGGCTCTCTCTGCCTTCAACACCTGAGTGTGCCATTCTATGAAAAGTATATCTTTATGAAATTCAAGTATCCTGGGAAAATTAGTTGTTTTTCCCGAATTCGAATCTTGCCATTCAAGATGTGCAGTAATAGCCTCATCGGCTTGGTTTAAATCATCCCTAGCTTTCTCTACCTGCTCATTTATGGATGTAGTTAATTCGTACAGTGGCTCCGCTTGAGCGATCTGTTGACATAAGAGTTTAATTTCAGATATTAGCGCATTTTTTATCAATGATGCTTCTTTTCTGAACTCTGTCACCTGCGAAGCTCCTTTTATCTTTTCTAGCTGTGATGTCATTTGAGCGATTTTTTCATCCTTGGTCTTCACCATTTGCTCGTTCGCCATTTTTAACTTTTCCAATGCCTCCGTTAATTCGTTCTGTTTCTGGATCGCAGCCTGGTCAATCCTTTGCTTCTCTGCTTCCAATTGCTGGGCCAATTGATTATTCATTTGTTGTTATGCCAACAACTGTTCTTCTGCTTGCGCTGCCTTCTGCTGTTGTGTCGCTAACTGCTCCTCTGCTTGCGCTGCTATCTGCTTTGTTTCGGCCAATTTTGTCTGTAATGTGGAGATTTCTTGGTCTTTAGTCTTTAATAAAAGACTTACCTCCGATGCTTTGTCGATTGTTGTTGCTGAATAAGCTCCAGCGTACTGTGACAATTTAGTTAGATCATCGAAGGGGTCTAGTTTCTCCTTCCATACTACATTACCCGTGACCGTTTGTTCTGGAAAGATAGAAGGTTGATCAATCCTTCGTCTTTTCCTTGATCTCTTTGCCACTGCTCTATGCCTTGGGCTGTAGAAAACATCCAATGGAGGGATATCTTCTACCTGTAGAATGATTTGATCGCTGGGATCTTTCGGAATTATCTCAATGTCTTTAGATTTAGGTGGGCCGCTGGTTCCACTTAGAACATGAGATGAAGTATTATCTCGCATATCGCTGGTCTTAGGAGTGTCTGTATCTTTCGAGCCTTTTCCTCCACTGATGATAGAATCGAACTGCTGCCATTCCTGTAGCAATTCAGGATCTGTGATAGTATCCACGTTGGTATCGGTGGTGGTCTGTCTAGTTTGAGACTCCTTCTGTAATTGCTCCTGCTTTTTCTTCTGTTGGTCCTCCTGTTCCCTTCGCTATTTATCCTCATGCTCTTTCTTTACCCATTCTTCTTGTTCCTTTTTCTGCTTTTCTTCTTGTTCTTTCCTCTGTTGTTCCTCCCGCTCCTTATTATGATCTTTTGTTATAGCAGGAGTTTCCTTTGTCTGTTGCTGACCAGGCTCACTTGATGATGCCGCTGGGGTTAGCGCTAATAAATCTAGAGGCAGAGTTTGCAACCTCTGCTCTCTAAGTTTATTAAACTCAGTTAACCCTTCATCATTGTATTTCATCTTGGCGAGTTCTTTGGCTTGACCTATTGTTTCACTTGAAGTGAACAGGTCATCGAACATATCTTCTTGATGTTTAAACGTTGTTAATTTGGCATGTTCTAATGCGGCATGGGCAACTAGCTTTGGATCAAATGCCCTTTTCGGGATTGTAGCCAGAGCTAAAGATTGAATATTTGTGGCCTCCTTCTCCGCATGTTTGAGATCATGTAGGGTAAAGACACCACACCTTAAGGGAAAAGTGGGCCAGCCTTTTTTCTTTTCCTTTTTGAGAGTCTGTGTAGTACTCTCAGCTGTAATCTGATATGCAATTTCCCTTGCTAGCAATTTATCAGGAACATATAAAGGGAGGACATGAGGATTGGCTTGGCTGCCGAAGACTCTGATATAGGTAAAATCCTCTTCTCTAAACCAACTAGCCACTGCTGGCAAATCAAAGGAGGCTAGGTAGGAAATCTTTGAAATGGGTTTATCAAAAAATTGAATAATAAATGGGAACCATGAAGCCATTACAGATTTGATACAAGTGGTTTTTATAGGATGACTTCCACAACTTTCGGTGATATATATGAATGGGAGAGGGGTCCTGTGCAGTCCATCTCCAACCAAGAACAGGGAATTCAGAATTGAAACATAAGGTATCTAGGATATATGCACTATAGTAGAATGGGGGTATTTTCCTTTCAGTGACTACAGTCTTATTCCTAAATTCAGGAACAGCTACTTCTAGTTTATCCGAAAGGATAGTAGCCCAATCCATAATTATGATGTTCACTACTGCCTCCATAAGAGGAACCATTTCAATGGTAAAACTAGCAGAGTCGTGTAAACCCCATAATCTACACATCATTATACCTGCATAGCAATAAGGAGAAGCCAAAGAATCGACCGAGTACTTACCAGAAGATTCGTGCTTGTGTTTATTCGGAATTTTCCTCCAATCCTTGATAGGTTCGGACTCAATCTCATTTTCGCTCGCAAACTTCTCCAGGAAGGCGCTGTTGTATATCTTCTCTGGCTCGGGTAAATGATACATTTGCCTCAAGTCTTCTGTCTTGAACGATCCGAAAATCCTCCCATCTCTTGTGCTAAAAGTTCTGTCCATGATGGGGATTTCTTCAATCGCCCATCGCACAACGTCTGTATATGGGAGAATTTTCTCCCTGGCTGCTATCCTGTGGAGGAAAGGATCAGCCAAATCCTTGAGAGTGCAGTCCGACTTCCATAATGAATCCGCGGTAACTTCTACTATCGTCTACTTTGGTTTCTCAGCCTCAATTAAGTCATAAGTGCCTTGCCAAGTTACTCTGGTGAGGCCTGTGCATGTTGTATCAGATATTAGGCCTTTCTTGCTATTTGCAGTGGCTTGTCCTGCGACTGGTGGATTGGAAGCACCCGCAGTCTTCTTAGACTTCTTACCCATCATGCCCGAACTCCTGTCTATGAATGAATTATGCACAGAGAGGCAATTGTGCGTGACACAGAGAGATAGCGATAAAAACTTGCAATTGATAACAAATGAATAGATGCGCAACAATATATTTATCTTTTAAAACGGGCGCGGAGATAATCTATGTAAAGATTTTAAGACATGAATCCATTAATTGGTCGTATAAAACCTGCCACCTTATAAATTCCCATTATATCATTATTCGGTCGAGAAATCTCCTTAAGCATGCAATGGACGTATTGGCGGCCGAGCGGAAGTGATTATGCCTTAAATATGAGTAAATTGAGCTTTCCGATCACTTTAACGGGTTTCTATTGAAAACCGTGCCTTATCTCATCGCATCGGGGGTTATAACAAGTCTTCCTTAACAATGTGCATCGAGTATCGCCGATCGTCGAATGCGATATCGCATCAACGAAATGCTTATGTGCATTGAGACTCAAACAAAGGGGACCCACCGATCGCCGAACGCCGATAGCTCATCGCATCGGGGTAATGGTATGGGGCGTTTTTGGTTGTGCATTGGACATCGCCGATCGCCGATCGCCGAATGCGATATCACATCAACAGAAAACCTTGTGCCATTTATATATGTCCCTTATGTCATTGCGATATGCGATCTTGCGATCGCTTTATCGCAATGACGAAGATTTGCTTTATTTCTTTTAAATGGATATTTGTTTAAAAGGGTTTTGTAAAGCGCTCATTTGATTATTGGACTTTTAAACAAAAGTAGTGATATCATCTTTATTTTGAAGGGAACCATTTCACATTTTAATGTTTTATGAATAAAAATAATATGAAATGGGGGGTTGTTTGCAGAGCACAACAGAAGGAGAAGCTCAGTCTCATCATGGTGACAAGTCTTTCATTGTAAAGTTTTAACGAGTTCGACATAGAATAACTTGGTACCTTTTTCATGTTTAGAGAGTTTGAAAAAGAAACAAAAAAAAACTCCATCATGTCCCTTTTTGTAATTTATCTCTCGGATCCGGAAAGGTAGAAAACAATATCCAAGAGAACCTCCTAGCCATGTTCGACTAAGGTGTTCTTTTTTCGTACAATAGTCTATCTCAGTCCGGAAAATGGTTAAACTTATATTGAGTATAAATCATTTCATTTACTTTTACGAGTTCGAAAAGACAAGTACTCAACATTCTTTTCATATTTTTGGAGTCTGAAAAGAGTTGAAAGGGGACTCCACCTAGCGGAACGAGTGGTACAAAAGGATAGAAATTGGCTCTAGTAATGATGGAACTGCTCCAAACATGTAATGGTAAAGAGGTTGGCTAATAGAGCCACTCATCACAGATGTTCCTTAGGCAAAGGTAAAACCACCAATTGAAAGTGTATGATCAACCAAAGAGATGGTGACGATGGAAATGAAAAACCAAGGCTCATCTGGAAAAAATAGGTTGATAAAAAGGTAGTCACAAGATGTAAAGTGGGAATGGTTTCATTTTTCACAAGCTTGAAACATGGGAAAAAACTATGCTTGGATTTGGATTCATTTTTACACAAGCTTGAAATGGAAATAAACTGTGCTTGAATTTTGTTTTATTTTTACACAAGCTTGAAACAAAGATAAACTATGCTTGAGATAAGTTTGCATGCCCCCATCATAATGACTCGATTCGAGGTACATCCCCCAATGCTTCATTTCATTCACCGAAGTGGATGGAATGAAGGTTCTCTTACGAGATCAATTGAAATACTTGGCAAGGGATTTTATGAGATCTAATCAAAGACTCGAATTAGAAAGGGATTTGTTTCATTTTTTAATGAGCTTGACATAGTAAAAGAACTATGCTCATGGCACCTTGTTTCATTTTTTAATGAGCTTGAGACAAGTAAAACAACCCTACTCATGGATACCTATTTCATTTTTTAACAATGTTCACATATTAAAAGAACTATCCTCATGGGGACCTATTTCAATTTTGAAGGAGCTTGACACAAGACAAGGAAAACTACTCCAACCCTTGTTTCATTTTTTAAGGAGCTTGACACAAGACAAGGAAATTTGCTCCATCCCTTATTTCATTTTTTAAGGAGCTTGACACAAGAAAAGGAAATTTTCTCCAAGGTCCTTGTTTCTATTGGCATTATGATACAGTTGTTGTCCTTGATGGCAACTCACTCAGATGAAAGATCAAAGTACTGTAGGTTAACAACAAAGAATTACAGTTTAGGCTACACAAAATGAAGAAAGAAAGGTATATGCATGTTCACCTTAAACAAGCCGCGTATACACGCAGGTTCATTGAACAAAAGGAGTGTATATGTATGCACGCACTTTCATAGAAGGAAAAGCGTGTATATCTTGGGAAAATAATTTTTTGAGTCCAAGGTATCTGACCCAAGGTATTTGGTCCATGGTATTGGTCCAAGGTATTGGTCCTAAGTGGTTTTGGTCCATGGTATTGAGAACAGCCTAAAACTATATAAGGAGGATAAGATCATTAGGCCAAGACAAGCAAGTATTGAATATCTAATGAAGTGTGAAATCAAGTATGCAGGTTATGGGTTTATGATGCTTTGCTTGATCTGAACCAAGGAGGAGCCTTAGTGGTTGATGGAGGACAATATCTAATGATGGATCGAGATCTTAAGGATTGGAATAAATAATATTTATATGGTTTGATCGTGTTTATTCTAGATTTGTATATTGATGCATGTGTTGATCTATAAATATTATGATCTGGTTATAACTGAAGTATGGAATAGCTACAAAATTATGAATGAATAGTTACAGATGTATATGCTAGTTGACCTTGGTAAAAGCACGTATACATGCAGATTTGACACATCAAAGTAGAATATACCTTGTGATATATGATTTTTGAAGTTGCAATTGGTTTTGGTTGTTGATGCAGAGTTCTGGGTTTACATTGTCTTCTAGTCACTGTTTTCTAGTGACAGTATTCTACATATTCAGATTGGTTGATTGTGATTAGCTTCAGTGTTGATGAATGAAATATAATGATGGATCAGGATCATAATGACCTATCATTTTGTGATCTAATAATGGATGGGCTATATCTGATCACTAAAACATGTTTTATCCTCTATGTGTGATTATGTCTGAAGTCTGGAAGTGCAGCAAAGTGTTTGCAGATCTACACACTAGTTTGCTTCGGGGAAGTTCCATATACACACAGGTTGGCTTCTACCAAATAGATTATACACTTTGAAGCATGGTTTTAAGATGACAACTGATTCTGAATGATAATGTAACTCAAATCTATGTACTAGTTATAGTGATCTATCTATTGTAGTTGATTGGTTAAAGTATGAATGATTGATTGATTCAGTTGTGTCAAAGGTTTAGAGGTTGTCAGTGGTTGCTTGAGTTTGGTTGATTCATATTGAGTTTTAGTGATTGGTTGATGTAGATATAGTTGATGGATGTATTATAGTGGTGATTGATTTTGAGCTTCAATGTTGTTGATGGGTCCAATATGAATATTGGATGAAACGTGGCCTTCAAATTATGATGTTGGGTTCCAGGAGTATCCAGTCTACATATTTGTGAAATGAGGTCCCTGGAGGAAGAGAGAAGGTTGTAGCCTTCTGTAGGTTGGCGCCTATGTACTAGTAAACATATCAGCTAGTACAAGAGCTAGGGGGTTGCAGCTCCCTTCTAGTAGAAGCTAGAGAATGAGAGAAGGTTGTAGCCTTCTACACGTAGAAGCTTGCGTACTGGTATGAGTCTGTGCCAGTACATTGTTGTAATTTTTTTTTCTTATTATTAAAAGAAGATAGAGACAACAGCAGCAGGTGGTTTTTACCCACATTGGGTTTCCACCTTAAATCTTAGTGTTCATTTGCGTTGCTTATGCGTGATGGTTTACTTTATTATTAACTGCATATGGTTTTTCTTTAATGTTTAATAAAGTACTAATGCATAGACTAAAGATCAACATATCATGAATTAATTGAATCATTAGTTTGCTGGATATATGCTTGTTTCCTTAAACACAATTGTGTGTATACGCTAGTTGTTCACATGGAAGTAGTGTATATAAATTTAAGTATGAAAAGAAAAGATTATTGACTTGACTAATACTGATTCACCCCCCTCTCAGTATTATTTCCAACAATTGGTATCAAAGCAGGTCCTTTGGTAGAATCTTGATCACTTGAAGGAGATCCGTACAACAATGGGAAAGAAGCTAAAGAAGAAAGCACCTCAGAAGAAAAAGACACCTCAAAGGAACTATGACAATGGGAGAATTGATTGGGGAATATGTGGAAGGAACTATTCAGATTCAAAATCACCTTAGAATGAAGATGAACAAGAAAAATATCTATTAGGTATGAATTTGTTATCCTCTGGTGATACATTTCTCCATCCATTTGAAGATGATGAAAGTGATAGTGAAACAACTGAATTTTCGCTTATGGGTAAAGATGAAAGATATCAAATAGAGGAAAAATTTAAAAGGCTTACGAAAAAAATTAGAGATAAAGAATATCTATTGGACAAAAGGGAATGTGCCTTCAAAGAAGAAGCTACTAAACTAAAAGCTCAACTAGAGGAAGGAAACAAAGTAAGGAAGCAAGTCAAGGGAAAGGAAGATCAATGTCAAAAGTTGCAGGGTGAAGTGACATCAGTAAGAAATGAAGTAAATGAAAGGAGCACAAAAATCAAGAAACTCAGAGATAGATCTAGTTATTATGAAAGTCTTGAAGCTAAGATCCTCTCGCTAAAAGAAGATCTTGAAAAATCAAATAAGCAGAATAAAGAACTACTCCAAGCTCTTGAAAAACAAGGAAACAAAGTTCTTGAATTAAGGAAACAGATGGAAGAAGGAAGAAAAGCTAAAGGAATCATGAAGAAGAAGTATCTTGAAAAGGAAAAGTAACATCAGTTGACGTAAATATTCTAAAAGATAAATTAGAAAAAAAGGATAAGCTCTTACAATTTCAAGATAGTACTAAGATCTTGGATGATATTCTTAGTTGTCAAAGGTCTCCTGCCATCAAAACTGGTCTTGGTTTTCATGAATCTATTGAAGGTGAATCTAGCTCACAAAGTGAGGCAAGAAACTGTAATGCAAAATATGAAATGCTCAACAAGGAGATGAGAGGTCAATCCCATCAACAACCAAGGAAAGAAATTCTTCAAAGAAAATATTTTACTCCTAACCATGGAAATGATAGTTGGTTATTTCCTCAAATGAATAATGTTAAATGTTTTATATGTCATAATATTGGACATGTTGCAACAAGATTTGGAAGAAGAATGGTTCACATAGAAAGATCATCAGCTTGCAGGTACTTTAAGGGATATTGTTTTTCTTGCAATATGCTTGGTCACAAAGCCATTAACTGCTATAGAAGAAATATGAAACATGTAAGATGTTATGCATGTAACAAGCTTGGACATATAGCAAAGGAATGCAGGAGAAAATATCAAGCACCATACCAAAAGGAGAAAACATCATCACGCTCGAAGATATGGAAGAAGAAGGAGATGCTATGTACATGTTGTATATGCAGTGCTATGTACATATGGTGTTGTTTTCATGTTTTACATATGGTACTATGTACATATGATGTTGTGTGCATGACTGTACATGTGGTGTTGTGTGCACGTGGTGTTGTGTACATGTTGTACATGTGGTGTTGTGGGTAGGTGGTGTTGTGTGCATGTCATGCATGTGGCACTGTGTACATGTGATGTCATGTAGATGACATGCATGTGGTGATGAGTACATGTGGTATTATGTACACATTTTATAGGTGGTGTAGTGTACATATGACACTCTATACATGTTGTGCAGGTGGTGTCATGTACATGTGATGATGGGCACATATGTTACTATTGGTGTGGTGTACAGGTAGTACTGTGTACAAGTTGTACATATGGTACTAGTGTACATGTGGTATTATGTGCATTTCATACATGTTGTGTTGCGGGCATGTAGTATTATGTATGTGCATTAAGTAGTCATGATATCATGACATGTGTATTCATTGTGTTGTACTCTGTGTATGTATATGTATTGTGTCGTACATCGGGTGTAGGTGTATGTATGTATATTGTGTTTTACACTGGATGTAGGAGTATGTATTGTGTTGTGTTGTACTCTATGTATGTATGTATATTGTGTTGTCCGTTGGATGTAGGATTATGTATTGTGTTGTGTTGTACATTGGGTGTAGGTGCATGTGTTGTATTTAAGGTGTAGGTGCATATATTGCATGATGTTGTATGTCGTGTGTGGTTATATGTGTGTTATTTACACTATGTGTATGTGTACATGGTTGAAGGGAAGGGATTGGGTGTTTGTTGGGCATGGAAACTAATTCGGTGTGTGTTAGGAATAAAGACAAATGTAGAAGCTAAGCATTGATTAAGGGATGAGTATCAATATTTTATTTCAGTTTTATTATGCATGTGATTTATGATTCTGGTCTATGATGATTACATGTGACCTATGATTTTAGTTTATGATGATTGCATGTGATTTGTGATTATGATCTATGATGGTTGTATTTTGAGCTAACTTGATGTGATATGTTTATACATGATGATTTGGTCAAATATGCTAGTTTGACTTGTTGTGGCAGGAAGCAAATAGAATTGAAAATATACCTTATTGACGGGCCACCAATGAGGTGTGATTTGAATTTGTTTCAATTTATTTTCAATCTAATGGAACTTATGTGTTTGGTACAGGAAATAATGAAATGGTCGGTTGATAGGTCGAAATTGATGGCAAGAATTAGAAAGAATAGAAAAAGGAATTGGAACAGGTAGCCATATGCTGGTAAAGCACTTTAGGAGAAGGGCCATTGTGGGACACTGGTACCCAATAGTGTCCATTGATTTCTATGAGCATACTATAACTAGTGTGATGTTTTTGAGGCAAGTATATGCCTTGGTTGTTTGACCTTCCAATGCGAGGAAGCCTTGCTAAGGGATGGATTTCTCGGGATAGGGGATGTCAGGGAACTTGGAAAGTGAGTGAATACATAGAAGGGGTGACTTAATTTCCTTAGGGACTGTGTAGTAGAGAAGGTAAGGCTGATGATGGATTTGTTTTGGTCATTAGCATTTCCATATCGAATTAGATGAACATTTGGAGTTTGTCCTGGAATAATGAGCCGATAACTATTCACTGAGAGGACAAGTAGCATAGGATTGTAGCACTAAAAATTGGATGCAACTTTGACTTTGGAAGTGGATTTTGGACTTCCTGGGAAAGGAGTGAATCCTAGCATTACTTTTGAGGGTGGAGGTGTAAGCCTCTAGATTCCCTTGTTGCTTATACAAGAATCATATCCTTTTATTTGTTGGTTTAGCAAATGTGCATATGTGTATATGTGGTTATTGTAAATACCATAATGAGATATGCTATAAAGCTCTAGTAAATGATATGATTGTCATCTTTCAACAGTGGTCATTGTAAATACTACAACGAGCTAAGTTATAAATCTCCATTGGTAGTATGTTGTGCTTACAATATCCTTGATGGTTGTGGGTGTTTTTGAACACCGAGGACAGTGTTCCCCTAAGGGGGAGGGGTTTGTAACAATCCCTAACTAAAAATTCTATAATAAAAGTTAATAAAGGTAAAATAATAAGACCAAGGTCATGGGACACATATTCCAAGCTGAATTTTGGACAAAGATATCCTAGTGGGAATCACTGGATGTTTTTATGGCTAAATTAAATTGGAAAAGGCATTAAAAACAAAAAAAATATTTTGTCACAATTATTTATGAAAATGATGGAAATTAGGAGAAAAGGAAGGTGAAAGTTCACAGGTTGCATGTGAGGAATAAAATGAAGGAAAATAATGGAAATTTAATAAAATAGAGACCTCATTGATAAAAAGGCTTTTGAGGATCAACAAGTGAGCTTTTGCTCAAGCTTTTTCTTAGGCTTGGTCAGCGTAACCTTTTGTCGGTTCAGTTTTGGAGCTCTCTCATTATTCTCTCTCTCACACTCTTGGAAAATTAGATTTTTCTTGGAGCATTCTAGCTTTGGAACAAGGAAGGGAAAAGAAAGCAAAGGAACGACAAGGAAAGGAAAGCAAAGCAAAGATCAAGAAAGGAAGTGTAGAATCAAGCAACTTTAGAAAGAATACTTGCAGGTAACATATTGCATATATGATTTCCTAGCTAGTTTTAACATGCACGGCTTTGCATGTTGGTATATGGTTCTCTTGTTGTTGGTGGCATGGTTTTATCAAGTGATGACAGTGGTTTTCAATGCTTCCTTGCATTTTTTTGGATAGCCATGGTGTGATGGGATTGTTTTCTCAGTTTTGAGCTTTCGAATTGCCTAATGGTTTCATAATCTGGGGCGGAGGTGGTCTTAGGAGAATTCCCAAAGGCCTAGGAATATGTTAACCAGTTTTGATGGGATACATGGTAAAGCATGAGGGTGGTGTCTCCATTTAGGGCTTAGTGATACAGTGTGGATTGCAGTAAATCCTGAGAGACAAGGAGAAGGAAATTCCTCAAGGATAGTGATGGAGTCTAGAGGCATTCCAAGCTCGATTTGGTTTTGTGATCTCGGTGTTGGTTTTGGTGAGGTCATAGTTTTGTGAGGGTGGAGGTGGTTTTACCTCTAGATCCCCTTGGTTGTTTTTATATTGGTTTATCCATGAGATCCCACATTCACGATTAGAATATGGCACTGGGGTGACTGGATGAAAGAAAGATTTGGTTTAGCCATGTATATGGTTGAGTGGTACGTGGAAGTCTCGAACCTAGTTACCTCTTTCCTATGTTTAATAAAAGCTAAGTTCTCTTTCTTTTGTACTTGTTATTATGTGGTCTTAATGGTTGTTGTCTCATTGTTATTTACATGGTTTAATGTTGTTTATAAGCATGGTTATATGACTGGTTATGGTCATGGCTAATTCATGTTTCTACTTGTAACTAAAAGGATAATGGATGCAAGACCTAATTGATGTCAAAATAGTTAAGGGAATATCATGATGATCCTTCTTATCAAGCCTCATATGAGTTATCAATCATTTATGATGTATCTTATATTCATGTCTTGTAGATTGCATGATGCCAAGTGTTTGACATAATACCAGTCCCGGTTGGGGATGGTTAGGCCTAGTCCTAGAGTCAATTTTTGATTTGTAAGCCTTGTAATTATGTAAATTATGAATTATGAAAGCTGCAAGGGTTTTTGGGTAGTGATATGGATTCTAGGATTTAAAAGTAACATAGAACCTAGAGTCGCGGACACAAGTCTGAGGAGAAAATTCCCAAAACATATGCATGCCCTTCTATGTGAGTGTCTAGAGCCTCCCAGATGCACACTTATCCATATAAAGGGAACGTCCAGGGGTTTAGTGGTATAAAAAATCAGTTTGTCTCAAGGACTGGTCATGGGGATGACTGGGAAGGATTCTAGGATTCTTGTAGCAGGTATAGAAGGTCTGTGTTGTGGGTTTTCATCAATTCCACTTCCTTAACTAACACATAGGGAGTCGAATCGTATCATAGTAATTTCTCGTCACATGTTTACCCTAGTTGGCTGGTTACTTGGGTATATGTGGGAGGATGTTGTTACGATTTTTTTCCAATTTGTAGAAAACAAGAATTTGTGACTCCATAACGCACTAGTATCATAATAGAAGATCTAAATCTAATCAATAATGTTTCTTAATTTAAACCAAGTGGTGGGGCCACTCATCCATGTATCCAAACAAGTTGGTTCCCAACTGTGTTCCTTCACCTAGTTTCATAGGGATTACCCCACATAGACTGTTATTGGGAGACAACTAGAATGGAGTGGGCGGGGATCAGAGTGACAACCCCCATCCTGAGCATTGTCGTAGTGTCTGTAAAATCTAGGCAACAACATTTTCTGGCACAATTTCCGAGGAACAATTTATTGGAATTTGGTGATGACAACACTCTCATTAGTATTCCTAATCTTCTAATATTCCATCATTCTTCATCTTCTCATCACCTTATCATTTTTATTTTCACTAATCCTATCATCCTGTTCATTCACACTCTTAGCACCTGCACGCTTAGGTTGGTTTCTTGTTTTGGGTGGTGAGTCCACTTATTCATTCATTTTTCTCAAGAAGGAAGCTCTACTTGATATTCATCTACTTGATCCTTGGCTAACGTTTTGGTTTTTACCTTTTGGATCTTCGAGCTAGATTCTTGTTCAAGTGGCGACTCCACTTCATTCATTTTTTACAGGAATTTCTGTTAGAAGCTCGCTTCTTGTGGATCTCTTATTTCTTGAACATAGATCTCTCTCTCTGTAACATCCATCAGCTTCCCTTCCCCTTAAGCAAGTTATCATGGGTGATTTCTTCACTCCTTGTCACTTTATTGACATTCTTCATGACCTTCCCAGAGATGCCATTGATAATTTTCCTTCCTTCATGGGTAATGATGAAGTCACTGCTAGTGAGCACCTTATAAAGTTTGTTTTTTCATACAAAAAAGTTTGGTGGCTATGCATATGATGAACATGAGGATGTGAAGATGCGACTCTTTGTTCTTTCATTAGAATATGATGTGTTGAATTGGTTTTGGAAGTTCCCTGATGAAACTTTTTATTCCTTACAATCAATTTTTGAGTTATTGGAAGATAAATATGGAAATCAAAGGGGCCCACCTTGTGCCTCTAGTACTAGGTAGAAAGCTAAAAGTGGTCATCAAGAGATTGTGCTTTATTTCAAACCTTGCGAGACATTTTATAATGAATCCACTTGTGTCATTGTAAGACGAATCCTCAAGAGTGGAAAGGCAGGGACGAGTTGTCAAGTTGGTAGCAACAATGAAAAGGAAAAATATAAGCAACTTATCAATAAGTTAACTCAAATAATAAAAATCATGGAAATTGATTAAGAGAAATTGATGGAAGATCATTCTAAGGATATTAAAACCTTGTTCACCAAATTATAAAAATGCGATGATGAGCTAGAAAGCATGAAAGTCAATCACTTCAATGAAGTGGCCACCATGTAAAACCATTTGATCACTATGGAATAAAATCATATGAAGAAATGAGTTCCATTCAAGTAAATTATGATAAAGTAATAAAAGACATGAAAATTGGTTTTCATAACAAGTTTTCAACTATAGTGGAAAGGCATAATAAGGAGGTAAACATCATGAAAACTAATCACTTTAATCAAATGGCTACCATAGAGAAAAAGTGTGCTCGAGAGATGGAGGGTATGAATTCTAGTATGCAGAATCATTTGATTTCCATAAAAACAGATAATGACAAAGTAATAAAAAATATGGAAGTTGATTAGATGTGTCTCCAGAATAATTTGTTGACCATGGAGGAAAGACATGCCAAATAAATTAGTTCTATGAAGCTTGAACACTCAGATCATATGGGTGCCATGAGAATTGTAAAGATCACTCTTCAAAATAAACTACAAATAATGGAAAAGATAGAGGTACAAAAACTTGAACATGGATCAAATAATGAAAGAAACAAAGAACCTGTGATAGATCACAAGCCTCCCAATCCGCCAGACTAGCCCTCATCTCATTGCTAGGAGGTTACTTGCCCCACTCAAAATAGGTTAGCTGGAAGTACAAAAATTGAAAAATAAGCTAATAATGGTCAGGCTTATGTGTCAACTTTGACCGAGTACATACATAATAAGATTGGGCATATTTCAAATTCTTCATATCCTTCATCCAGGCATTCTTAGAATCAGGACAAGAAATCTACAGTTGTCTCATTATTGACATCATAGCCCACTAGGAAGAAAAGTAAAAGGTAGAAGAAAAGAAAAAGGAAGAAGTTTGATGGATCTAATGGTCGAGAGTAGCTCGATATTCGGATGAGTCACAGTCCTATCATTTTCATAATTAATCATGGCACATCTGAGAAGCAACCCACACACTTGCCGAAAGGTCAATAGATGCTTAGTATGCACCATGTTAATGATATCTGATGCCATAGGGCGTCATTTTGTATAGTATCTCTAACTATATTCCCTTTTATTTCATGTCATTTAGATAGTTATACTTTCAACATATATTATGTCATTTTATTTCATTTTATTAGAGTAAATTTTTCTATCCCAACAATAGATTTCTATATATGCATATGATTTCGATGTTGAATGAATATCTATTTGATGGAATTCTCCTTTATTGGATGTAGGATTCTGGAGTTCTCATGTTACTTCACGGAAGCAACATGTCCCCATATGGAGCCAGATGTTGCACTCAAATTGTCAAAGTTCTAAGGAAGCGGAAGTGCCAATTTTTTCCACCAGGATCAGATCACCTATCAGAAGTCCATGTGTCATGATCACCCCATTCTACAAGTTATATGATGTAAATGATCCTCATAAGACCTTTAGTTTATGTAACAACCTAGGTAAGCCTATAACTTTGATGACGAATTTCATCCTAGGAGGTTTTTTAACCTCACTGATTACTTGTGTTTCTAAACACAGCTAATCAGAAGAGATTTAACCCCTCCAGCTTACACTCCCAAAGATGGGGTGAAATTTATTGTCGAAATATTAGATGAGTCGTAGTGTTTTAGTTGAGTCTAATGTAAAAGTGGTTTGGGAATAATTAAAGCTAGTTGGCTTAGTTATTTTATTACAAATCACTTAGTCTACTAGATCAAGTTGTGTCACAGATGGATTATAACATAGTTACCGATCAAATGAGAACTATTGCCTCAAAACGGGTACTCCGGCCCAAAAATCCCGAAAAAATGAAAAGATAGGCTGAAAAAGAGAAGTGTTGATGTTGGAATAACAATTTTTTTCAGGGTACATTTTCAACATTTTTTAAAAATTGCAGTAAAAACCAAATTTTTTTGTACAAAAAATACCCTGAATTTGAAAAGCGTTGATGTTGGAATAACATCTTTTTTTCAGGGTAATTTTTCAACATTTTTTAATAATGACATTAAAAATAAAATATCACAACTCTGAAAAACTTTAAGTTTCCAATGATTTTCAAGAATGACATTAAAGATAAAGTATCACATTTTTAAAAAGCTTTAAAATTCCAACGATTTTTAGGCATGACAATAAATTTAAAATATAACGTCTTTGAAAAACCTTAAAATTCCAACAATTTTCGAGCATGGTGTTGAGAAAAAATACTTATCACTATTTTCAATCATATCATTAAAGATAAAAATATCATGACTTATTAAAACATCAAAATCTTGGCAAATTTTCAACCATGGAATTAAAACTAAAGATTATGACTACAAAAAAAATCTTAAGTTTTCAAATATTTTAAGCATGACATTATGGAAAAAATTTATGACTAAAAAAACTTTAAAAATGAACACCTGATTGAAAGAGTTACCATACCAAGAGAAATTTATTTTTTTAATGCTAAATGTATAACAATTTTAAAAGCTTAGCCTAAGACAACTCAATACATTGCACATAAAAATCAACCATCAAATTGACACACAGTGTAGGTGAACTCAGCCCGTTGTAACGAAAACTTAAGACCAACCATAAAATTTGACACATTGTGGGGGCAGACTTGATTTATTATAACAAAAATTTTAAAATCAACTATCAAATTTCACATAAGGAGATCGGGTTGCTAGACGAGTAACGACACAAACACTGCAAAAAAAAAAAATGAAAAATACAAAAGAAAACAAAA
>APFE031336734.1:18944-31172 GCA_000404065.3 Pinus taeda | reverse complement strand
TACATAAAAAAATTTAAAGTGTCCAAAATAAGCCCTTTAAAAAAATGTGTTGATGTTACACCAACACTTTTCAAAATCAAGATAAAAATCACTAACAAAAAAAATTGTTCATACTTGATACATAAAAAAATTTAAAGTGTCCAAAATAAGCCCTTTAAAAAAATGTGTTGATGCTACATCGACACTTTTTAAAATCAGCATGAAAATCACTAACATTTAATAAAATGTTCATACTTGATACATAAGAAAATTTAAAGTGCCAAGAATATGCTAAAAAAAGGCATATTCTGAATCACCACTTTTCAAAATCAAGTGATTTTTTGCTACCTTAGAAAAATCGTTACCATGTAATTTTCTCGTTTGAACGGTAACTATGTTTTATATGTTTTGAGAGTTTAAGCCTAATGTGTATTCCCTCTTTGAGTCTTATAAATGTAAAATCTTATGTATTAGAGGGTTGGAAAAATATTAAATCCCCTCATGTGTAGATTAATTATTTTTTCTCGCAAAATTAAATTAAACCTTAAGCCAGAAATTAATTAATTAGAGTCAAATTTAAATTGTCTTAGCAAAATAAATTCTCCAAATGGAAAAATTCGTGGGTCTTAAAAGAGTCAATTTTTAAAGGTCTTCTAGTAAGGGAATATTGTATATTTCAAGAAAAATTGGATCCTTGGGCCTTGGTGGTTAAATCTAAGCCATTTTTTTAGAACTTTAGTCTAAAATAATTAATTTTGAGCTAATTAATGTGGTGTTAAATGATAAATTTGAAGATTCCTCAAAAATAAGAAATCAAGGGCCAAGATTAAAAAATCTTGAAGTGTTAATCAATGACCAAGATTATTTTGGTGAGGCTCAAATAAACTAGCTGTTATTTTTCCATTTGGAGGATTTGTCAATAAATTAAAGTCAATTGAATCTCTAGTCATCTTGATCTCTCATTAGAATTGCTATTGAAACATTTTGTAAATTATTGTCCCGCTGTGAACTATTTTTTCTGCTATAATAAAATAATTTGGGGTGCAACTCAAGGTGTTTTTGTTCATTGATTTGTGGTATGTATTGGCTACAAACTTTTTATGTGATGCTTTACTTGATATATTTTGAAATAATACATAGCGTTTGCAAGTACTCAATCCTTGATCTCCAAGTTCACAAACTGTGACAAGGATCATCTTGCTTGGATTCCTAGTTTTTATATGGTGGATTAAATCTTCAGTAGGGCTACAGTGAACAATAACTTTTCTGAAGTGTTTTAACCATTCTTTCAAGAAAAAATATTATAAAATTTATTTTATCAAAATTTATTTTAAAAATTGATGTACAATTTGTAAAATAATTTTGTAATTTTAAGTGTAAATTATTTTTTTAACTTGGGTTGGGGTTTTACATCTATTTTGTATATATTTGGGGTTTGGGTGTTTTTATTTTCATTTTTGCAAGTTGGATCAAGAGATCAAGTGAGAGAAGAGCTAGATGTAGGCCCTTAAGGGTAAGATAGTCTCTAGACAGTTTTGCAGGGACATTTACTGAAGATTTGATGACAAAATTCAAATCCGGAAGAAAAGAAATCGAGACACAAATTTTCAATTTTTGGCCTTTTATTCTCATTTTTTCCCCCGATCTATGATTTCAGTCCTTTTATCCCCACAAATTGGCTTTCCTTAGCATTGTTTTGCTTTTCTTGGCCTCTTTTGCCCTAATTTGCCCTAAACCCTTGTTTGAATTTTTTTTGACTAAATAGTTGGTAGTTTTGCAGGATTTGAGGCTCAAAAAGTTCTAATTTTCAAGTGGCATGTTCATCTAAAATTTTGGGTCACTTGGGAAAGTGTTTCTACAAGGCCTTGGGCCTAGGGTTTGACCTCTAAACCCTTTTTTACTTCAGTTTTATTACAACAATCAAATCAACAAAAATTAAGCCCTAAAATCACATCTTTAATGATCAAAATTACTTAAAATTGTAAAATTTTAATTTTAATGACTTTTGGCCACTTGGGCATCTTAGATTTGACCTAGACCTAAATTTTTGCTTACTGGAATTTTTTGCATAAATTGTTGAATCAAACCTACATAAATTTTTGAATCAAATACTTAAAGAGGGATTTTTTTTCCAATTTTCAATTTTCACTAAAATTTTACTATTTTTGGATATATTGGGGATTGACTTGAGCATTGTTGGGTTCTTGATTTGTCGTATGTTTACTGCTATAATAAATAGATCAGATCTGAGATTTCTAAATCACATCCTCTAAATAGCCCTAATTTTTTTTTTTTCAAGTTTTGATGAAATTTTACTATTTTTGGACATCTTAGGCACTGTTTTGGGCCTCATTAGTTTGTTAATCTGTGATCTATTTACAGTTGTTATAATATATCAGATCTGAAATATCACTGAATACTTCATCATAAAGTGGGTTGAACAAGTTAATTTACATTTGCTGGTCATTGGAAATTTTATGTTTCATGGTTGAGAAAAATTTCATGATTTAAAGTGGCTTCCTCATTGCTTTCATAACACTAATAAAGTCTTGAACTTTTTAATTATTACTGCTAATATAGACTGTCATAAATATAAAATTGGTTTATCTCATCTTGTTCTTAAAGGTTGTCTAACTTTTCACTCAAAATCTAAAGGTAATCTTGTTGATAGAGTTATGTTGGGCTTCTAAGTTTGAATTGGCATAATATCTTGTGTTGATAACCAGTGATGGATAAGCTGATTTAATTACCTTGTGGATTGACCTATAGTTGAATTTTTCACTTGTATCATTAAGCACTCATCTTGTATTAAGATCATTTTTCCTATTGTTGTTAAGTACTATTGACATAAAGAGTAATCATAAGTTAAGTACTTAAGAAACACAAACAATCTTAATTTAAGATAGCCTCACTTGTCATCTTGCATTTAACATCCTAGATCTAGCTTGCATTAATAGTTTACCTCCTAGCATAAGCTAGGTTGATAGAGATATAGGGAAACGATTTTCATGCTAACTTAAGAGATTCAGTTTCTCCTAGTAGTTAACACAATGGCCTTGTAGTCGTCAGAGCCACAGTCTCTGCAGCTCCGAAGGCACTAAGTGAGTGGAACACAAGGGGGAGGTATTGTTAATCAAACCACTACCTGCTTCCCATTGGCTTCCATTTCAAAAATTAATTTGAGAATTTCTTCTCAAAACAGTTGGGAAAAGGTTTCATTTTGACTAGGCATCTAATTAAAATTTACCAATATCACTGTATCTCACATAGGTCCTAGGTCTTGCATATCATATAGGTTAGTCAAGAATTCAAGCAGTGGGTGTCTATCTGGTCATTTGGTTCCAATTTATAGAAAGTCATAATTTATGACCCCATTAAGGCACTAGTCTTATAATATAAAATCTAATTCTAATCAATAATCTTGCTTAATTTCAACCAAATGGCTAGGCCACTCATTCGTGTCTCCTAAACAAGTTGGTTCCCAACTTGTCTTCTTTCACCTCATTTCATAGGGCCTACCACCCATAGTCTACTATTAGGAGACAACTAGAATGGAGTGGGTGGAGATCAGAGTAACAACCCTCATCCTGAGAATTGTCATGGTTCCTATACAATTTGGGTGGCAACAGGACCCTAAAGGGCTTAGCACCTAAGTGGTTAGCCATCAATAACAAGACCTAGTCCTATGATGGAAAATTATTAGGAGCCAAACAAAAAGGGGTTAAAGGTGAATTTTGATGGAATTTGGCATATTTTCTTTAATAAAAGAAAAAGGACTGGGGAAGATATATTTAGTAGTAAGGGTATTTTTAGCGGTAGCGACATGTTAAAAGGCCTTGGGGCCTAACATGTTCGGATGAGTTGGCAACTTGATTTGGTAGGCATGAATGATTTGTAGTACTAAGAGAAAGAAAAACAATTAAGAGGCAGATCTACAATCTTGATTTTGATGGGATTACCTATTAATAGGTAGTCTTGGTGGACTCACAGTGAAGGAGGTGGTTTTGCTAGTTTTTTCTAAGTTTGGAGAATCACTAAAATTAGTAATCCTTAGTTAAAATTTGTTAAATAGCTATAGTGACAAAATAAGTAGGAAAATAATAGCTTGACTCAAATATTGATCCTGAAACTGTAGATAAGATATTGAGAACTTAATGAACACATTTAGAGGACCAACATGAATGAGACAAAGGAAAACATAAGAAAAACCATGTAGTAGATCAAAGACCAAGATAACTCAAGTCCAATACCAAAAATATTAGTTCAGAATTCTTTAAAAGAAGAATTTGAGTAGCAGAGTGATGGACGAGTGCAACAGATTCTGAAAGAGAAACTGATCTGAAAATGGGCCACTAAAGGCTTCCTGTCAGCTTACAAGAACCTCTCCCACTTCCAAAGCTTAAATATTTCCAAGACCTTATGATTAACCAATTGCGGAATTAAAAACACTTGAAAATAGGTGTATGCTTATGTTTGTTTTCAAATTGTTTATGTGCTTTAAGTTTATTTGCTTGAACTGATATAAAACATATAACAGCAAATACAATGTAGTAATAAGCAATCACACATAACAACAATATAATATGGAGTTCACCCTGATATCTTGGACTACGTCTCCTTGAGCACTAATCAACTTGACTATCTCTTTGGGATTATGGCTGAATTCTTTTTACAAGCTCCATGCTCAACTCCATTGGTTTACACTGATCTTATGGGTTTAGAATGCCATCTTAGCTTTGGTTATCCTCACTCTATAGATAGATCTAGGCTTCTCTAGACTTGACTCCTTCAGTTAGTGCTCTAAGCTTGTTGAGATTTTGGCTTCTCTGACTCCCTCAAAGTTCTCTCACTGTCTCTGGAATGCCTTCTTTTATCTTTAGCACATTTTGAACACCAGAAAAAACTTGATCATTTGATCTCTTTGCTGTTTTGCAGCTTCACTATGGCTCCATGGCTCTTAAAAGTCTGTCGTGAGCTCTCTGGCTTTGGCTTTGGCTCTGGCTCTGTCTCTAGGCTCTGGCTCTTGCTCTCGCTCTAGCACTTGGCTCTTACGAGCTTCTCTCGGCCTCTGCGTGCCTCTGTAGTTCGCTCGACCTCCAAGTGACTCTCGGCAACCTTCTAATTACCTTCAGCAACTCTCTGTGTTGCCTCTCAATCGTGCTCTCTGGCTTTTGTGAGGCATTCTTCAACTCTGAGGCTTCCATAGTCATTCCTCTATCAATTGTGATCATGAGGAATCATCCTTTTTCCGACTTTTCCTTTTCGCGCTTCAAAACACATCCCAGCTCTTAAAAGTATGTTGTGAGCTCTTTGGCTTTGGCTCTAGCTCTGGCTCTGGCTCTAGGCTCTGGCTCTAGGCTCTGGCTCTGGCTCTCTCTCTGGCTCTTGCTCTAGCTCTAGCACTTGGCTCTTACGAGCTTCTCTTGGCCTCTGCGTGCCTCTATAGTTCGCTCAACCTCCAAGTGACTCTCGGCAACCTTCTAATGACCTTCAGTAACTCTCTGTGTTGCCTCTCAATTGTGCTCTATGGATTTTGTGAGGCATTCTTTGACTCTGCGGCTTCCACAGTCGTTCCTCTATCAATTGTGATCATGAGGAATCATCCTTTTTCTAGCTTTGCCTTTTCACACTTCAAAACACATCCCTGTTATAGAAACGCCCACCGCAGTGTGGAATAAGGGATGATGGCCATTTCCAAATGGAAATGAACTGGTGGCATAGGAAACCCAGTCGTTTTGGCCTTTCTCCTGCAGAAATCTGGCGTTCAAACACATAATACAATACACAGGAAAAACTAGCGAAAACAAATCACAGAATGTTTAACCGGACTTCAAATAGTATAGAATTTCCCCTATAAACCTATTGGGTCCATGTTCTTCATCTCTCATCACAAACCACATTGCATAAGTCTGAAACCCAATTACACAGAAATACAAAGAAAATCCGCATAAACCGGATTTCAAATAATATGAAATCGTGTCCATAAACTCTATTTGGTCCGCGCTTTTATCGGCATATCACAAGTCGCATATCACATGGTGCATTGGCCTTTATATCGAGGATCATCGATCTCCGATCATCGATCAAATCTGGACCGTTGATATTTCTCCTCAATCAAATGGTCAATATCGCATATCGTTATCAGCATATCGCATTAGTGATGGCCCTTTGGTGTCAGAGATTCACAGATCTCCCAATCGCCGAATAAGTATGGACCATCCATTCCTTTCCTCATCTAACGGCTGATATCATATGTCGCGTATCGCTATCACATATCACATTTGAAATGGCCCGGGGGTTCTTTCCATTGACTATGGATTGTGCTGACCCGATCCACCAATCCGATCATTGGCAATCTAAATGTCGCATAATCGCAATCGCCAAGTCTGGGGTCCCGATATTAGGCGAAGGCCTACCTTCGATGCGATAAGTCAAAAGTCACAATTGGGGTTCCTTCCGCCCTTGCCTTAAGTCCACCCCTTTGTACATTTGCAATGCGATTTCCTTAAGGACACTTTTATGCCATTTTTAGAAGAAATTCCTCCTTTTTCAAAGGACAAAGGAAATCTTCTTTCTGCGATTACTTCTTCATCCGAAGTCCATTTTAGCCCATTCAAATTGCATCAGATTCAGAATGAAAAGATATATTCAATGGGACTATTTCTAGGAGTAGCCCTTGGCTTTCATTTTCCTTTGTGAGGAACATTTTAGACTTAGAAGTCTATTCTAGATCCATTTTGTATCACAGCTTCCCACTAAAAGAAATTTTGGTCTCTAAAAGACTGACATACTGATCTGAACAGTAAATGAGAGTAACAACACCCTCTTCTTTCAGCCTCCATACACTTGCCTTACATAGTGCCTTTGAACCAAAGCCTTTGACCACTTTCCTTCTTGGATGTGTTGATCCTCTTGGGAAGAACTATTTTCCTCCTTGACTTCATGCAAGAATCTTGCTAATAAGGTTACAGAAGGTAGTTTAAACTTCTCTTCCTTGATCATTGATCCAAGATGGCTCAAAAAAATGTGAAGTTACATCTGCTTCACAAAATTTTCATTTGTACCTGTTTGACAAGGTGTTAACAACAACAGAAATACAGACAACAAATGGATGGCCTAAAAATCTTGCTTCAATAAAAGAAACAGATTTCACATCTTGTGAACACCTCCATGTCCTTACATTTGCATACAAATGATGGACTAGATAACAAGCCCACAAAACATGCCTTTATAAGAAATGACCCTTCAAGTCAAGCATGTAGAAAAGATCTCAAGGATCCTTTTCAAAAGACGAAACATTTCATCATTATCTCCATCTTGGAGACCAAATCAACTTTTCTCAAGTCAATATTACATGCATGTTTAAAACAAAGCAATCAACCCTTCAAGTTAATTACACATACATGTTCAAAAACAAGGAAATCATCAACATCCATGTGTTCATGCACATCATTCTTATGCATGCATTTCATCCTTCAACTTTCGCTTAAGCACATCGTACTTTCGAAGCTGAAATGAACATAACGTTGCAGCAACAAAGTGATTCTCCTACTCAACTTTTCCATTCACCTTCTTGGTAAAATTCTACAACTTGCATTCCATTAACAAACAAATGAAAATAGATGCAAAAATACATGCAATCTTAATTGGACAAGAACTCTAACCATTTCTTACCAATCCATTTCAAAGGTGCTACCTTTGTCTGCACATCAGCATCAACATGTGAATCATCCTAAAACACATCATTCATGGAATCTTCCTTTCCATTTCTGCCATTTTCTCTTTCCACCTTCTTCAAGTTTCAATTATTTGATTCAGAGTCCAACATTTTGGTAGCAATATTTCCTTACTTATGGCAGTAAGTGAAACACATGTGCATCCTCTTGACAACATGATTTGCCTTGTCCAATGGACCTTTGGCTTCTTGCTTCCTTTCCTTCAAAAATTTCCTATATGTGGCCATTCTCTTCCAACATCTAGAAACATTATGGTTATCCACCACAAAGGACATGCAATTCTTTTCAATGCTTACATGGATATTTATCATTCTGAAACATAATCAAGGAATTGTTTTGACTAGATTTATACTTTTTTTTTCACTTTATGCCTTCATGAGGAGGTGAATCAAATGAAGAAGTGGCTCCCTTTGGAACACCATCAATCTCTTCAAGGTTGTCAGAGTTTCCACAACTCTTTGGTTCAAGTGTATGCTTATGAACATCTTCTTCCTGAAAATGATGTTTCAAGCTATTGCATTCCCCATGAATACAATCTTTACACTTTTGGGGTAGAAGACCTAAAATACAAAAATCCTTGGAACTGTTTCAATGGCCTTCATGGCAGCTTTGGAACTTTCTCCATAAGACTGTCCATAGCCAAGACCCAAATTCTTAGGCCTTTCCTCAACTATTCTTAGGCCTTTCCTCAACTATTTTCCCAAGCCTTTTCCTTCATAGCCCATCTTGGACATTAGATTAGAGCCTATGCCTCTGGTATTCTTTTCAAAAGAACCAATATAAGCATTCTTAGAAGAAATTGAAGACAAACAGGAATTGTTTACCTCTTCTTGAAGCTGATACTTGACCAAGGCTTCTCTAGAAACAAAGATCTGTGTCTCCAAATCATGCATCCTTTTCAGGTTCATATTTGCAATATGAAGTTGCCTCTCCATTTCCTGCAATTTGTCAAAAAGAAATTGCTTCTCTTCCTCCACGGAATTCAACTGCTCTCTAAGTATGATGCTCTTCCTTCCATCCTCATACATTTCTCTCACCTTGTCCATCATGATGAACAAGTCTTGCTTCATGTCTTCATCAAAGAATCTTCTGAAGAAAGGAAAATTTGAGGACTCACTTGTAGGAGTTGTCATTATCGGAATGAACAAAAGAACTTCAAACAAAATTAACAAGAGTTTATTCAAACAACCTTTTGCAATAACCTCTTCAAGGATTACTTTGAGGTCCTTTTGGATAAGAATAATGCCTTCAACCTTTCTTCCTTTTTGTCCTCTCCTGGACTGAGCTATCAATATCTTTCCCTTCACCTCTGGAAACTCAATAAATATTTAGTCTGCAAACAAGCATAAAATCAACCTCTAACTATTTAAACACCTTTCAGACAAGCAATCTTTGCTCTGTCAATCAAGCATTCTGATCTGATACTACTTGCTCTGGTAAAACCAACTTTGATATCACCTTCTTTGAAGGTGAGGTTAATCAAACTTAAGCTTTGATACCACTTGATCTAAAAATGGGGCACTAAAGGCTTCCTATCAGCTTACTGATGAGCCCCAAAAATGGATAATTATATGGGCTCATTCAACCTCCTAATTTGACTTAATACACCATTCTCATTATTTTATTGCATGTTTTTTATTATATTTATGCTAATAGAGTGAATTGGGTTAGTCATTATGCCCACAAGTCTAATGTGTGCTTTATGCAGTCTTTTTGGTCAATTTGGAGAGAAAATCAAAGGTTTAAATGAGCACTTGAAAACCAAATTCGTGGAGAGGATTTTTAGGAAGATGTCCCCTTCATTCATGGGCCATTACCTCGAATTATCCACCATCAGCTTGGAGTTCAAGGGCCACCAAATCGATTATCACAAGGGCAGCCAAGCAAGTCAAGTAGGACTGCTGTTAACTACAAGTTTTGGGCAATCGAGTCCCTAAAGTTTAGGAGGACTGTTGGGGTCCTCAATTTGTATAAATAAGAAGGCTTAGGGCCTCATTTGAGTTAGCCAGTAGTTAGTCACTTTGTAGGCAGAAGTTAGCTAGCTTGTAGTTTAGCTCTGCATTTCAGCACATTTTCAAGTTTTCCTTGTGGAAAGTTTTTGGAATGTAACTATTCTTTTGATCAATAAAGATGAATCCAGTTTTGCACCAACTCTAATCTCTCTTAGGAGGCTATAGCTCTTGGGGTTGGGCCCATCTCAAGTGCCGAACTTGATATCAGTTTTGATTGCATGCTTAGGGTTATGATTGCTTAGTTGCATAGTTATTTCATTGCAAATAAACTTTTGTTCCATTTCTTTGTTGTTATCTAGGCCATAATAGACTAATGTAACTAGGCCTTTGATTTTCCAAGTGTTTGGTTGTCCAGTTTGAAAAACCGCTTGCAGAGCACCTGTAAGCCTTCTTCATCTGCCCATACTCCATCCAACCTACCTGCTTCATCCTCCATTTTAGATCCTTGCCTTACCTTTGCCACATTCCCTCACGTTGACCTACTTTCCACATTATTGTGTAGTATTGCCTTATCTCTCCTTGAACAAATCCAACCATCCTCGCCACTCCTCAGCTCCATTCCCCAAAACCTGGACTTTCTCACACCATTATCTCACCTCCATACCCACTCATTCATCTTTCTCCCTCCATCCATCCTCAGAATTCCCATTTCTGAACAACTTGTAGAAAATTACAGACATCCTGTAGAAATTTCAGAACATCCTATAGAAACCCTGCAGAATTCCTGTAGAAGCTCACGAAAGTGGTCTCTTGATCACCAAACTTTGTGAAACTCTATGGAAGGGTGATAGCGACCCCATAGGCCCTCTATAAACCTTCCCAACCTCCTGCAAGCATTTTCTCTCACTGATCCAAGTCTACACAGTAAAAAACAGTTAAAGCAAATGCACGATAATTCTAACAACTTATTCAAAAATACAAAAATATGTTTTCTTTAGATAGTGATAACTTAGACACACACATTTACCTTCCTAGAAGTCAATGGAATCTCTTTCAGTAGCTTTCATCCTCTTTTTCGCATCAGTAGGGCTAGCTGGTAAAATTAGGGTTTGATAGGGTTTGCATTTCCTTTCATCTTTTCAGTTTCTTTCTGCAAGTAGATTAGCTTCCTTTGAGTTAGCTTTCATCCATCAGTTAAAAATCTTCTTCTCGGACCTCATAGAAGTTGGCTTAAGCCCCTAGTGGACTTGTGCCAGCTGACCAAGTGACAGCTGGGGCAAGAGCTAGTACTTGTGCATACAACACCGTCGCTTCCAAGTTTGTTACGAACTACCGGGTTGATAAAATTAAAGAAGGGAGTCTGAGGAGTTGCAGCGTTATTGTTGTAATAATGGGTCCCACACTCTTTTTGGCGCCATTGTCGGGGAAGCGTCATAGTATTAGTAATTGCTGCTTTTCTTCTATTTTCTATTACAACCTTCTGCTAAATAGTTTACTTCATTTCCATTATGCAATTTCATTTCCACAAAGGTAGATTAGACATTTCTTTCTTTCATAGATTAGCATTTCAGTTCCGCAATTTCATTTCTGCAAGCATAGATTAGCATTTCAATTCCGTAAACGTAGCCTAGCATTTCATTCTTGAAATTTCATTTGAGAAAAATAGATTAGTCCTTTCCTACTTTCATTTCAATTCCACATTTTCATTTCAGCAACATAGTTAGTTGCAATTCAATCTATTTTAGTTTTTGCAGGTGTTAACGCTTGAAATTTCACTTCAGGGTGAAAAAGGCAAACCTCAAGGCAACATCAAACCATTTAGCCTCGTAGCTAGCCCTACGGGGCAGGAGAAGGCTCTCTCCGGTCAATCTCAGTAAAATATTCAATGGATGAGATGACCAATAGAGGGTAACACTGATTTTAGGCTAGTAAACTGATCAAAAGGGTTGATTTGGGGTTTTTAGGGTTTTTGGTGGCAAATTGAGGGATGGCAATTTTGGGTGCGGGGATTGGACACAGTTTCTGCAGGGGGTTCTTTGGGGCGAGGTAGGAGACAGTATTGATGCCTTTGATTGAGGTGGATGATTAGGAATGACAGGTGAGGACTTAAGGAGAGCAAACAATAACTTTGAATTCTCCTTAAACAGTAGAAAACATTGAAATTAAACAAACTTAAAAGCAGAGCATGGCAGTCATGAATTCTTACTTTAACACTTCGTTTTCTTAATGTGCGGAAGGAAAAGAAAGGAAATGATTCACATAACACACTTACAGGTACATAGAGAAACACACCATCAATACATGTAACCACAAGAATCCCAAAAAGGACTGCAAAACCCTGGTCTTCCTTAGCCAAAAAATGCAGAGATACAGTGAAATAATACAATGATAGCTTCTCCCTCAAGAGTCCAACCATGAAAATGAGCAAGAAAATACATAATTTAGATCGTCTAACCTCTTTCCCTGCCTCCATGGGTCGAGCTCACTATCCTAGGAGTTGTTTCAACCACTTCTAAACTTAGCACTACAAACTAGGCAGTCAAAACAACTTGCCTCTATAA
>APFE031336712.1:0-11949 GCA_000404065.3 Pinus taeda | reverse complement strand
TTGTAGCGGGCCTTTGGAGGCTTTAAAAAGGAATTTGGGAGCCCGTTGATAATAAAAGCAAAATTTGTTGTAGTTAGACATGCCATAATCTAAAT
Source organism: Pinus taeda (assembly GCA_000404065.3). Classification (NCBI taxonomy): domain Eukaryota; kingdom Viridiplantae; phylum Streptophyta; class Pinopsida; order Pinales; family Pinaceae; genus Pinus; species Pinus taeda. The sequence continues at coordinate 11,854 of APFE031336712.1, read as the reverse complement.
GATATTAACTTGAGAAAAATTGATCTTACGTAAAATCAATTGTAAGAATTCCCAATCAGTGTCGTCGAAGGCTTTGTTTAAATGAATGTTCATTAGATATGCTGTAAGGTTCCTCACCTTAATGGAATGTAGCAATTCCTACACAATGGTAACAACATCTTGAATATGTCTCCCCTCTAGAAACCCAAATTTCTCTGGTGAAATGTAGTCCGTCAGATAAAATTTAAGGCTATAAAAAATAAGCTTAGAGATCATTTTTATAGACAAGACCTGTAGAGGGAGATGGGACGTTAGTCCTTAAAAGTAATAGGAAGCTTATTTTTAGGAATTAATGCGATAAAAGTTGCATTAATGGTTCCAATGATGTGTCCCTTGACCCTAAACTCTTCAGCCATGGCCAGGAGTTCCAAGGACATAAGCTCGAATAAATTAATATACAGTTCCACCCCCCACCCATCAAGTCCAAGGATTATTTCTCTGCCACATGCAAGGAGGAAATTATGTAATTCCTCCTTCAAGACTGATCTACTCAAAATATCATTCTCAGGCTCTTGTGTCAACATAGGAAATTTATTAATGAAGTAAATTTGAGCTTGGAACTCGAGATCTTTGGCAAAGAAAAGATCCTTCAAGAAACATGAAGCAACATGTTCAATCTCTAACTGGGAAGTGTATAATGTATCCCGTTCATCATAGATGCTCCAAATTACATTCACTTTCCTCCTCATAGAGGCGAATCTACGGAAAAATTTAGAGTTCTTATCTCCAACTCCTACCCAAAGTGCCCATATTTTTGTAGACACTAAGCCTCTTCTTGTGCTTTGTAAATTAATATTTTCTTAGCTTCTAGGTCCAAAATTTGGTGTTTTCAAAGTTTAGACGAGAAAGATGGATCATCTAAATTGAACAAAACACTCAGAGTGACTAATTTCATCCAACTTATGTGATTCAACTTTTGTCTAAGTCATAAACCAGTTTTGAAACTCCCTCTTCAAGATTTTAAGTTTGCAGCAAATTGTTTCCATAGAACTGAAACTCTGCTGAAAACTAGGGTCTTATTGTAGCACTACGAACACTCGAGCTCACTTCGTGAGCTCATGTGAATATTTAAATCCACCTTGCTTGTTCATTGCATTCAAGTCTCTACATGTTGATGTCTAACTCATGCTTGCGACCACGTTTTGGTTATTCCCAAAGTCTTTGCTTCGTATGTGCTTGTTGTGTTCACTATGAAAGCATCTATTGCACTCACACATGGAGTCACATTCATTGTCGCTCAAGAATCGTCTTGATCATGAATGATCAATCACGAGTGTCTCACTTTTCACTTATAATGTCAGTCAGTCATGTTGAACATTTGTGTCTTAATGGTTTGGTTCATTTCGTCGTCAAGTCATGAGAGTGTGTGTTTGTATGATCAACTATGCATATTTCGATCGTTCACACACTTAGTCATTTTGATAAATTTCTGATGACCAAACTCCACTCTGACACCTGGACCATCAGCTTGTCGTCGACTCAATCAACTATCAACCAGAACAACGTAGAAGCACCAAGCTAGCACGTTCAAGATGTGTTGATTGAAAGAAATGCAATCAACCCTCATGCTATCCATCCAGACAATTGGACCCACCAGTCACCCTGGATTGGATCCTTTAAAAATTTGTGCAGAGGAAAATAACCTAACTTTCTCAACTGATTTAGGAAATTGTGCAAATAGAAACCAAGTGCCCATCCCTGTCTACTTCAAAAAATTCCGCAGTTTTTCTAGTCAATCATCCAAACAATCAAACAATTGTTCATCTTTAAAATTGCGCAGTATTCATGGGCAGGACTTCAACTTCCAATCACTCAGGTGAGCTTAGAAATTGTGAAAATATGATCAGTATGTCAGCCTCCTGGCCTCGGTGCATTTCCCTACTACTAGTTCCTAGTAGCAGACTACCAGTTCCCTCTGGGAATTGCGCAGTTTATGTTGTCAGTGACTAAGCAGCCAATCGGTGGTTCTGGATGCCAATGATCTGAGCAGCCAGCTAGCAGTTCCCTAAGGGGATTGCATATTTTTGGCTACCAGTGGCCCTAGAAGCAGACTGGCAGTTCCCTCTGTGAATTATGTAGTACTAGCTGTCAGTCTCCCAGGTAGTTCCCTAAGAAAATTGTGCAATCCCTGCTAAGTGACCCATCATGCAGCCCGACCCGCTCCTCTAGAATATTGAAAAGTTATGCCTGTTTATACCCCACTAATAGTTCATTCTGAAAAATGTGCAGAGCATGCCTCCCTTGCCTTCCTATGGCCCAGACTATCCCTGCCAAAATTTGCACAATTTTTCCTCCTAATCGAGCCAGACCTCACAGACAGTCATTGTCGACATAGATTGCCCATCTCCATCACTAAGTGACTTGCACCATTTTCATCAGTTGTGCCCGAAGCCATCATCCCACTTCACAACCTTGTTGTCTCTCCTAGTCACTTGCATCCTAAATGATCACGTGTCATGGTAGAATAGGAGGTTTTTGGATTTGATTTCGTCTCGTCATGAGTGATTGCAGATACAAGTACACAAACAAACATGGCAAGATGACGAATGAGATTAATGAAGGGATCACATGAAGAATGATAGGCTCACCAACAGATGAACGAATGAAGCATGCAAAGTAGATTAACACGATGAAAATGCACCTTCCTGAACAGATGACCATGTCAAACCTTCCAGCATGTAAGCAAGGAACAACTTGCTAGAGCTTCATCAAGCAAGCTAAGGACCATCAAGGACTCCGCAAACTTCGCCATGTGGTTGTGAAGTCATGATACATTATAAAGACATCCATCTCCCAACAACACTATAGCTTGACATGCACTCCAGCAGTAGCAATGTTCCAACACTGTCATGTCAAGTCATGTCGAGTCATGTCATGAGTCATGTCACCCACATCTCCGCTATGGGCTATGTTGTCAATCAATGTGATGTAATGTGGAAGTCCAAGAGACCCACTTTTGAACAAAGAGTCATTTAAGTAAAAATTTCATGTAACTCGAACAATCATGATGGTAGTTGAGCAGCCACAAGGGCCAGTTTCACCCTTGGCTATAAATACCCCTTCATTTGTACATAGAAGGAATTTTCACCTCAACTCCTCCCACATAACCAAGAGAGTCTGTAATATTTTATTTGAGGAGTAAGTAGTGGCTCCAATGCCATGTTGATGGGGTTAGTGATGTATGGTGTAACAATGTGTCTTGGGACTTTCACTTAATTTAGAAGCCAACCAACAGGCTAGCACGTTTTCACACATGTATTGTATCTGTTGTAAGACTGATCTTTAACACTCGTAATGCATATTGGTTTAACCTGTGTTCTACATCTGAACTGTTTCATTTCTTGTAATGAATAATATATTAATGGAAAAGTGTTGTGTATGCTATTAATATTTTCCCATCCATGTCAACTACTCTGCTAGACATTAGACATACCTTTCACATGAACCTTGTTGTAGGAACTGTTGCACACGTTTGTACTAATCTGTGAGTGTTGTACATGTTATCTTACCTTGTATGTTGTGATTGTTGCATCCAAGTGGACTACTCCACTGGAAGTTGTGTATCGCCATTTGTGTTGTGTGTTCCTAGAATAGTTGTGACTGATCCCTTTCAACCTAGAACTCATCTTCACCCTCTTCCCCTCACAGTGAAAGAACCATCGACACAGGTACACTTAAACTTACTAGGCATGTGAACCTCACTTCCCAAACACAAAGTAGGCCACTCTCCTATGCTGACAAGCAATATTTGAGGTAAATCCTTAATATAATGGCAACCGGGCCATTAGATCAGATGGGACTCCCACACCAAACGATCTGAGGTCTAGTTGGGACTTCATACCGGGGAGATCCCCTGAATGTTGGCAGGTCCAACAACGTCAACATTTTTGGCGCTAGAAGGAGGGTTATATGACAAGATGTGTCCTATCATCTTGTTTTGAACCTTTACATATCTTTCATGGAATCTAGCACTCTTGTCCCTCTGCAATGTTTTTCGAATTGTGAAGATGTCTCCATCATGGGGGAGTTTTTCGATCTCTAGTCCACTTACATGTATGATGGTGACACCGGAGTGGCCTAGCCTAAGTACTTACATGACTTTCTTTCCATGCTTCATTAGGAAGATGAGAATTTTGATGAATAGGTTGGTTTGTTGCTTGCATGAACACTTTGTGAATCCCCATTTCATAATTGATCATCTTACCAACTAAAAGAATGCACTCATTTGAACACTTTTGTGATCTCGTTGAAGACACTTTCTATCATTTTGATCCCGACTATCTTGACCAGAAATTATTACAGCCATAGAAAGCTCCACATGAATCGATTATTGATTTTTGGCAGTGCTTCCATGACTTAAAGTTTCAAGCTCCGAGGAGCCAAATGAAATTTTCCTATCTTTGAGACCATTTGAGTATTTCCTTAAGAAATCATCCCATCCCAAGAAGAAGCCTGAGATCAAGCCTCGCTCAACATTCTTCAATGATGGAGCTATGCAATCTAATGTAGATGTGGTGACTATCTTGATTGACTGCATGCCATCCATTCATCCAACAACTCCACCACTGTCGAGTGATGTTGAGGATCATGTTCACTCACTTGTTCATCTTTCACATCCTTCCAACATCACTTCAATTAATTTTCACATATATTTGGTTGTGAGTCCTTCAATTTCTCAAATTCATTGTGTGATACGACCTCTGTCCTTGCATCAGGGTGTTCCTCAAGATGTTGTTTCCTTGTGTTCGTCCATTCCGTACGCTTCACTTGTTTGAACGAGGAACAATCAATTGACAGAGTTGTTGTTGTGCAACCAACATGCCTTGTCATTCATGAAGAGTATGAATGGGATCTTGAGCATCAACACTCAACAAAGGATGAATCCCTCTCGTCCGATCCCCCTCCATTCTTTCCTAACATCTATGGTCAACCTGTCATCCATGATTTCGCATGTGTGTCTTCATCCACGGATGCACACGCTGTTGATCAGTCATAGGACTCGCCAGATGTTGGGCCATCATACAACAATGAAGAGAACTAGTCATTCATTGAAAATCCACTTGATATTTCATCTTCTCTTTCCAAAAATGTAGAGGGTGAACATCTTTCCTTCTCATCTACCCCTTTGTGTGACTCATGGAACCATGAGGATGCTGACCAACATCCTAAATTTTCTAATCTTGGTTGTTGTGATCTCTTCACCTCATCATCCGATCATGATGTTAATTCACTCATTGTTGATCTGTCTAAGCCACTCGTCTAGGAAGATACATCTGTCAACGAAGTCGAAACCCCATAGACTGTCAAGGCACTTTAACCCAAGTTGATGGTTATTCAAACCCTCGCTGTCTTGAGGTTCCTTTCAATTCTAATAAGGAAATTGTTCAAACACTCAAGGCTCATCATCACTCATCTATATGCACTCAAGATCAATCTAAGACTCAGATGTTGCTTCCTCCATGTGAACTACACAATCCCATCGCTCATGCATTGGAGGAATCTTACACAACAAGAACACCTGTGTGACACAAGTGGCCTACCTTTATCACGTTTTCTTGCATATAATAGTCAAGGGAATGCATACAATCAACATTTTCATGCAGTGTAGCACAACACCATGGAAAGTCCAAAGAGTGCATGACATGTGCTTTTCACTCATTTCCATTCTATGAATGCTTGTAAGTTTGGAGTGCGTCTGTTTTCATTTTTGAATCTTTCACAGTTGCTGGTTCACACAACTAGGTTGCTCGTGGACCAAGCTTTCACCAACATGGGTCAACCAATGCGTCGATCACTACATTGGAAATATCACTTTACGTGATCAGGCCCATGAACCATTAGCTTAGTAGTAGGAGTAGTGTTTTCTTTTAGCTTGCATGCTTGTTTGCTTTCTTGCTTGCTTGTGTGTTTTCTTACTCACTTTTCTTTCACTTTTACTTCTTCTTCTGCTTTGATTTATTTTATGTTCTTACTATTTTTTTTTACATTTGTTTTGGTTTTTGGTATATTAATATTTTTTTTTCTAGAAATAAGTGCTGCCAACTGTTAAGTTATGGATTTTGTGTAGAGTATGTGGCTGAAATTTGAAGAGACTTGTGACACTGCAACACTTGGCCAGTATTGTGTCTGACTTCTCTGTGCTTGGTTGTAACCTTAGGCCGATGAAGTCCTCATGGAAATATGAACCATCTGCAAGGGAATTTTTGGTCCAACCATGAACCTGTGTCCACACTGGGAAACCCCATCCCTGTACTCAACCTTTTGCTCTGTGTGTCTAAGCTCATCCAACTAGTAGAAATGGAGAAGGGGAAAATCTAAACGAGAAAACATATGTTAGAGGTCTTACATGCTTCTCTAAAGGAATAACCTCTTCTTCTCCCAATAAGTTGGGATCCCTCTTCCACCCTGAAAATAAATAAGGACCTATGCACAGTTCTCTGGAAAAATACAAAGGAGAAAGAAAAGAAAGGCTTCTTTCACAGAGAGGTGAAACATGCAACTCCACAGGGTACTGACTAGGCTTGTTGGTAGTGGAGCAACATGTATGTTCTTGCGTGACTCATCTAGCATACTTTCCAATCCTGCTGGAAGTGGAGCAACACCAGAGATGAAAACTTATGCTCTGAAAATCTTCAACTCACAAGCTAAACTACCCTTCCTAGATTTGAAACAATGAGATCTAAGCCAAACTTTTGATTTTGTTTGATCGAGTTGGAAAATGGTGAATCATGTATGTCAAAGAGGTAAATGGGGAAGCAGAAGTAACCCACACAATGATTTAATACTCCCTAAAATACCAAGGCCCTGTGCTAGAAATGGACCAAAACAAAGAAGCTAGAGTTCTGCCAACGTGTTGCCAAGTGTTGTAGCAGCTACAACCACCATCCAAAATTTCAGCCTGCATGAATTTCAGAGCTACACTTGAAGAGTTCACTTGATGACTACACACACTCGAGTTCAGTCTATGAGCTTGTGTGAGTCTTTACATCGCCTTGCTTGTTCATTGCATTCATGTATCTGCATGTTGATGTCTAAGTCATCCTTGCAACCATGTTCTGGTTATGCTCAAAATATTTTCTTTGTATGTGCTTGTTGTGTTCGCTATGAAAGCATTTGTTGCACTCACACACAGAGTCACATTCGTTATTGCACAAATGTCATATCAATCATGAATGAATAATCATGAGTGTCACGCTTATCACTTACACCGTCGGTCAGTCACGTTGAACATGTGTGTCTGGATGGTTTGGGTCATGTCATCTTCAATTTGTGTGAGTGTGTGTTCGTATGATCACCTATGCATCTTTTGGTTGTTCACACACTTAGTCATTTTTCTAAGGTTCTAACAAACAAACTCAACTCTAAAACCCAGACCATCACCCCGTTGTCAACTCGATTGAATGTCAAGTAGAATAGTATAGAAGCACCAAGCTAGCTTGTTCAAGTTTCATTGCTCGTAAGCAATGAGATCAACTCTCATGCTAGAAACCTGGCCAGTCGGACCCTTTGGTCACCCCAAACTGGCTCCCTTCAAAATTTACGCAGAGGCCACTAACCTCACACGCTCAACTGACTGAGGAAATTGTGCAGATAGGCTGGACAAACACCAAGTTCCCATCACTGTCTCCTTAAAAAAATTATGTAGTTTTTCTAGTCAGTCATCTAGACAGTCGACTGGTTGTTCATCTAAAAAATTGTGTAGAATTCATGAGAAGGCCTTCCACTACCCATCAGTCAGCTCAGCTCAGAAATTTCACATAGATGATTAGCAGGTCGGCCACTCGGCCTCATTGCATTTCCCTGCCAGCATCTCCTAGCAGCAAACTACTAGTTCCCTCTAGGAATTGCATAGTTTGTGCTTCCATTGACTGAGCAACGATATGGCAGTTCCCTCTGGGAATTCTATAGTTCTTACTACTATTGATCCAAGCAGCCAACTGACAGTTCCCTATGGGGATTGTGCAGTTATGGCTATTAGTGACGCTCGCAGCAAACTAGCAGTTCCCCCTAGAAATTATGTAGTTCTGGCTGCCAGTCTCCCACATAGTTCCCCAAGAAAACTACACAATCCTTGCCAAGTGATCCATAATGCAACTTGACCTACTCCTTTGTAAAATTTTGCAAATCTATCTATCCAGACCATGCTAACTTTTCATTTCGAAAAATGCACAGGGCATGCCTGCCTTGCTTTCCCGCAGCCTAGACTGTCCCTCCCAAAATTTACGCAAATTTGCCTCCCAGCCGAGCCAGACCTTACAGACAGTCACTGTCGACTTAGAATACCCATATCCATCACTCAGTGACTCTCACACAGTTTTCATCCGCAGCGCCTAGAGCCATCATCCCACTCCACAGTCGTGCTGTTTCTCCTGGTCACTTGCATCCAAAACAATCATGTGTCGTGGTAGACTAGGAGGTTTCTGGATTTGATGTCATCTCGTTATTAGCAACTGTAGGTATAGGTACACCAAAAAATATGGCAAGATTATGAATGGGATGAACGAAGGAAGAACATGTAGAAGGACAAGTTCACCAAAGGATGAACGAACGAAGTATGCAAACCAGATGAACACAATGAACATGCACCTTCGCGAACAGATGAGCCTGTCAAACCTTCGAGCATGAAAGCAAGGAACAAGATGCTAGAGCTCTATCAAGTGAACTAAGAACCATCGAGGACTCTCTGCACTTCGCCATGAGGAGGTGAAGCTATGCTACATCATGAACACATCTATCACCCAGTAGCACTGTAGCTCAACATGTAATCCAGTAGCAGCAATGTACCAACACTGTCATGTCAAGTCATGATGAGTCCTATCATGATTCATGACACCCACATCTCCACTATGGGCCATGTTGTTAATAAATGTGATGTAATGTGGAAATCCAAGAGACCCACTTGTGAAAAAAGAGTCATGTAAGGGAAAAAGTCATGGAAGTCAAATAGTCATGAGGGTAGTTGAATAGCCACAAGGAGGGTAGTTGAATAGCCACAAGGATCAGTTTCACCCTTGGCTATAAATACTCTGTCATTTGTACATAGAAGGACTTTTCAGCTCACCTCCTCTCACATAGCGAAGAGAGTCTATAATATTTTCTTTGAGGAGTAAGTAGTGGTTCCAACGCCCCATTGATGGGGTTAGTGATGTATGGTGTAACAATGTGTCTTGGGACTTTTTCTTAGTTTAGAAGCCTATCAATAGGCCAGCACGTTTCACACATGTATTGTATATGTTGTAAAATTGATCTTTCACACTTGTAATGCATGTTTCTTTAACCTGTGTTCTACATCTGAACCATTTCATTTGTTGTATTACTTAATCTACTAATGGAAATGTGTTGTATATGTCGTTAATGTTGTCCCGTCCATGTCGACTGCTCTATCAGACATTAGAGAGACCTTTCACATGAACCTTTTTGTAACAGTTGTTGCACTCATTCGGACTGATCTGTGAGTGTTGTACATGTTATATAACCTTGTATGTTGTGATTTTCACATCCGAGTGGACTACTCCACCGAAAGTTGTGTATCTCCTTTTGTGTTGTGTGTTCCTAGAAAAGTTGGGACTGATCCCTTTAAACTCTGAACTCATCTTCACCCTCTTCCCCTCACAGTGAAAGAACCATTCATACAAGTACACTCACACTCACAAGGCATGCAAACCTCACTTCCTAAACACAAAGCAGACCACTCTCTTGTGTTGACAAGCAAGATTTGAGGCAAATCCTTAATACAATGGCAATTGAGCCACCACATCGGATGGGACTCCCACACCAAATGGTGTGAGGTCTAGTTGGGACTTCATACGGGGGAAATCCACTGAATGTTGGTAGGTCCAACACCGTCAACATTTCTAGTGCTAGAAGGCAGGTTAAATGATAAGATGTGTCCTCTCATCTAGTTTTGAACCTTTACATATCTTTCATGGAAACTTGCACTCTTGTCCCTCTATGATGTTTTTCGAATCATGAGGATGTCTCCATCATGGTTGAGTTGTTCGGTCTCTTGTCCACTTACATGTATGATGGGGAATCCGAAGTGGCCTAGCCTAAGTACTTACGCGAATTTCTTTCCATGCTTCATGAGGAAGATGAGATTTCTGACGAATAGGTCAGTTTGTTGCTTGCATACGCACTTCATGAATCCCAGTTTTGTAATTGATCATCTTACCCATTGAAAGCATGAACTCATTTGAACACATCTGTCATCTCGTTGAAGACACTTTCTATCATTTTGATCCTGACTATCTTGACTAGAAACTATTACAGCAATAGAAGGCTCCACATGAATTGGTTATTTATTTTTGGCAGTGCTTCCATGACTTAGAGTTTCAAGCTCTGAGGAGCTAGATGAAATTTGCCTATCTTTGGGACCATTCAAGTATTTCCTTAAGAAATCATCCCGTCCCAAGAAGAAGCTTGAGATCAAGCCTCACTCAACATTCTTCACTGATGGAGCTATGTAATCTAATGTTGATGTGGTCAATGTCTCGACAAACTGTCTTCCATCCCTTCATCCAACAACTCCACCACTGTCAAGTGATGTTTAGGATCATGCTCACTCACTTGTTCATCTTTCACATCCTCCCAACAGCACATCAATTAATTTTCACGTAGATTTGGTTGTGAGTCCTTAGAGTTCTCATATGCATTATGTTATACAACCTCCATCTTCGCGCCGAGGTGTTCCTCCTAATTATGTTATCTTGTGTTAGTCCATTCTGTACTCTTCACTTTTTTGAATGAGGAACAAGCCATTGACAGAGCTGGTGTTGGACAACTAACATGCGTTGTCATTCATGAAGAGTATGAGTGGGAGCTTGAGCATCAAAACTCGGCAAAGGATGACTCCCTCTAGTCCGAGCCCCCTCCATTCTTTCCTAACATCTATGGTCAACCTGTCATCCATGATTTCGCATGTGTGTCTTCATCCATGGATGCACTCACTGTTGATCAGTCGCAAGACTTGCTAGATGTTGGACCATCATACAACGACAAAGAGGACCAATCATTCATTGAAAATCCACTTGATATTTCATTTTCTCTTTCTGAAAATGCAGAGGGTGAACATCGTTCCTTCTCATCTACCCCTTTGTGTGACTCATCAAACCATGAGGATGCCGACAAACATCCTAAATTTTCTGATCTTGGTTGTCATGATCTCTTCACCTCATCATCCGATCATGATTTTGACTCACTCGTTGTTAATCTGGCTAAGCCACTTGTTTAAGAAGATCCATTTGTAGACTGTCGAGGCACTTCAGCCCGATCTAATGGTTACTTTAGGCCCTCTCTGTCTTGAGGTTGCTTTCAATTCTAATAAGGAAATTGTTCAAACACTTAAGGCTCATCATCACTCATCTGTATCCACTCAAGATCAATATAACACTCAGATTTTTCTTCCTCCACGTGAACTACACAATTCCATCTCTCATGCATTAGAGGAATCTTACACAACAAGAACACTTCTGTGACACAAGTGGTCTACCTTTCTCATGTTTTCTTGCATATCACGGTCAAGGGAATGCATACACTCAACATTTGCATGCAGTGTAGCACAACACTATGGCAAGTCCACAGAGTGCATGACATGTGCTTTCAGTAATTTTTGTGCTATGGATTCTTTTAAGTTTGGAGTGTGTCTGTTTTCATTTTTATATCTTTCACATTTGTTGGTTCACACAATTAGGTTACTCGTCGACCAAGCCTTCACCAACATGGGTCAACAAATGCATCGGTGACTGCATTGGAAATATCACTTTACGTTACCAGACCCATGCACCATTAGCGTAGGAGTAGGAGTAGTGTTTGCTTT
>APFE031336710.1:216374-235426 GCA_000404065.3 Pinus taeda | reverse complement strand
TATTGGGGAATCTTTAGGGAATATTTTTATTCCTTGGCCCGTTTTGCACCGAAAAGGCCCGAAATTGCCCGATTTTCCCAAATTAAACCGATTGGAAGACAGGAAGAGACCAGAGACAGAGATTAAAAGAGTATCAGATCAAATCCACAGAGAGAAAGCACGTCAAAGTGTATCAGTAAGCGGCGGAGACCATCAGTGTAGCGGCAAAGAGTATCAGTGAAGATATTAACAGCGGCCCAAAGCAGGAGAAAATTAAATACCTTCCAGCAAAGTCAAAAAAGAGGGCAAGGCCACTCAAAACTCTCAAATCATGGTTATTGCAAATTTAACTCACACCAGAACAGAACTGCAGATCCCAAAGCACAGTTATTCCAGCAGTACTGCATCGAGCCTCCAAGGGCCACATTGCACTCTATTTTATCCAGCTACCTCTGACACAGTTCAATAGATATTTACCTGCATTTAATTTTGGCACAATTTTAGGTTTAGAAAAACTCTTTTTGCATATCTGTTTTAGGTCAATTGTAATAAATAATTTGAGATATTTGCACTATAAAGACAGCCCTCAAGACTGTATTAAGGGTTGGTTGGTTGGCTGATCAGAAGCTATCTTTAGCTGATTTTGCTCCAGGAGAGACTCGCACTGTAACACCTGATAAGTTTCCATAATCAAAGACTGCTTATGAGCTTCTAGAGAATGGATTGTTCACTGTGTTTACCGATTGAAGAGTGATTATGGAATTCTCGTGCTGTTGCATAACTCAATAAGTGCTTCTTACCTCTGTTTTCCATTCATAAGTTACCATCTAAACAGCAGAAAAGAAGATTAGCTTAGAATTTGTTTAAATACACTCTATGCTCAATTTTTGTTGTTTCTTTATGTTTTCCTCTGTTTAGGCATAAATATGAATTCCACATGGCTCATGTTTGCCTTAACCTTAGACAGTTATCCAGGGATTCTTCATTGGCCCTAGATAGAGATCATCCTTCCCTCTGTTAAGCTGAGTGAGAGATTCTTAAGTGCCTCTCATTCCTTACATATCATTCGTCCTTTTAGTTTGAAGATTGTGTTATGAGCAGCTATCCTGCTTTATATTTCTCTTATGACCAAGAAAACGCTCTAATAATCCTAACCCATGACTCCATGCCCAATGGTTTGAAACTTATCACTTCATGAATTGCCTCTCTGCCTGAAAGCATTTTCCTTCCATCCAAACACAAACAAAAACCCCTGAACCCAAAAAAGCTAGCCTAAAATCATCAACAAAGTTAAATCATTAAGAGAGAGCCCTCTCTAATTGCAGGTGGGCTAGAACCTGCAATCCAAAGATTGGTTTGTGTTTACCTCGGTCGTATCCCTACAGAAGCCTAGGGACAACCTGAGTGATAATAGGCAGACAGACTTTCAACCAAGAAATCCATTGGGATGAGCCCTTACGGGCTAGTATATGGCATGGAAGCCAGATTTCCTTCATCTTTGGGCATTCCTACTATCAAATTGTTACAGGAGATTCAGGATGAACCAAATCATATGCAGAGAAGAGTTAATCAAACCATTCATCTTCAGCAAGCCAGAGAGCAAGTGTATGACAGAGTGCAAATGTTGCAAGAGAAGCTCAAAAAGATGTTTGATAAGAAAGCCAAAGCAGAGGATTTTTGGGTTGGCAGCAAGGTTCTAAGATGGGATTCCCGAAGAGAGGACAAGGGCAAGCATTCAAAATTCGATTTTCTGTGGAGAGAGCCACACATTATCAACGCAATGCAAGGCAATAACACATATTTCCTCAAGTCCCTAGATGGTAGCACAGCTGAAGAAGGCCTTGTTAATGGCCGAATGCTAAAACATTACCATGATCCGTTTTGAAAGAAAGAACAGGCGGTGTTATTTTCTGTACATAAATGTTTGTATATATCAGCATTTTATTTTATTTTGTAACAATTTCAATGTTGAAGCACGCAGAAGAAAGCAGGCAATGCTTCACAATTCACTAGCAAATCAGTTGAAAGAAAGTGTTGTTTCCAATCCAAAAGTTCAAATCAAGCCAACAGTCAGCACTAAGAAGTTTCAAAGCACAACAACAAAAGAAGATCAAGGCAGTCTGACCTGTTGTTCTTGGCTTCTCATAAGGAGAAGCCATCCCCAAGTGGAGCCACTGTTAGCCTCCTACTTCAGCAGGTTACTCATATTTCATGATGGACATTTTTACAGGCCAAATATGTCATACTTTGCAGGCTGCAATGCTCCATATTTGCTAACAGTCACCAAAGAAAGAGGCCATGAAAGAATGCTACTCAAAGTTCATCTGTTGCATTCCAATTTTGAAGAGTTATTCCATTTTTGTACAAATCTCATTCAAAGGGAGGTCCAAACAGCTTAAACTTGGTCTCCCTAGGTTTCAATTTCCTGGTTTAGAATATAGAGAATGAATAATTTGTCCAAATAGCTTAATCTTGGCAGATTTTAGATAGGTAGAGAAGCAAGGGTGCTCAATAGCTTAATCTGAGCCCCTGGAAGAAATAAGTGTAGATATAGATAGGAGAAAAGTGCAAAAGAAAAAGTTGAAAAGCTGGGTCTGCAAGTCCAAGTGCACCCAAACCAAAAGAAGAAAAAATGTTAGGTAAGTAGGCTGGGTAGGTAATTTTGAGGTTGCAGAATGTTGATTTGTGATTAAGTCCACATTTTCAAGTGTTACACTCATACAAAATGCAGTCAGCAGGTAGTTCCCATTTGAAGGACTTCAAGCGAGGCATGACTAACTTCCCCTTCTTCTTATTCCCTAAATCATTTATTAACTTACCCTAAAGAGGTCAAGATCTGCTTGATATCTCTTAGTTTCATCATTTTCCATAGCATTTGCCTTGGTAAAGATCTGCTTTATCCAAGGAGGGTACATAATTTCTCTGCAAAGTTCTATCTCCCCTTTGAAGCCTAAGACCTCTGGAACTTAGCGCTTTCTTGTCATTTTCATATTAACTACTGACATTATTATGTAAATCCATATATATTTCCCCTTCCCCCTACTAAAACTATGTTAATAATCCCCCTATGTAAATATCCCCTTCCCTGGTCGAAATATAACCATAAATATCTCCTTGGGAATTACTAAGTCACCTGGATCTTAGTAAGATCCCTCATCTCCACATAATTCCCCTTCCCTAGTGTTTGGACTCCTTCCAAAACACATAGAACCCCTCTCCAAATTTATAAACCAATCCCCTCCGCTCATTTCTTTGGAAATTATTAAGGTTTGATTAATAATTAAACAAAGCGCCGAAACATCACACCGTTTCCTAAAGTTTAAACCCACCCGCACCGTGAAAAATTAAAAAATTAACGCGCGCGCACTTGTTCTAAACCCCGTGCATCTTCCCTTCCCGTCCACCGTCGGATCGCCTCCCCCAGATCCGACGGCCCTTGTGCATATCGGGCGCCCTCTTGTATGGGTACGTTAGCACCTGATGTCCGACGGTTTTACCGTCGTACACCGGGACAACTGGCGGCTTCCCATTGCATCGGGCCGCCACTGACAGAAACTGCCTCCGTACCAAAGGCGGTCCGATGAACCCCAAAACCGCCCTTCCCCTCGCATGACAGGAGCGCCGCATCACCCCGCCACGTCGCCTCCACCTCACCCCTTCCTGCCTGCGCCTGGCCCACGTCACCTGCCACTGTGTCCCGCCACGTCATCATCCCGCCGTACTGCCACATCACCCTGCTGATGTCAGCATGCTGATGTCACATCCGTACTAGAGGACCCCACTGCCGATGTCATGCTGACATCATCCGTCCTACCGCTGACGTCAGCAGCCAAAAAACAGAAAAATGCGCAAGAGCAAAGTCAAGCTTCGGAGCTCCGGAATGAAAAATAGAGGCAGTAATCGCGCATCACTATAGAAAATGGGCCATATTGGAGAATATTTAGGGAATCTTTTGATTCCTCAGCCCTTTTTGCACCGAAAATAGCAGAAAAGCCCAATTTTGCTAATTTAAACATATCTGAAGACAGAGAGAGACCAGGTTCAGAGGCTAAAGAGTATCAAAGCAGATGTAAAGATAAAAGTCATGTCAAAGAGTATTAGAGTAGCGGCAAAGTGTATCAGAGGAGATTTTCTCAGGGCTCGAGGCAAATCAAACATTGAAAGAAAGCCCTGAAAGTCAAGGAGCAGTTAAGGAACCATTCAAAGCTCACCAGCACAAATGACTGCACATTAAAGCTCACAGGAGATAAGTGGACCAGAACTCAATGCACAGTTATTATAGAACCACTGCACCAAGCCACAGAGGATGACACATTAACTCATTTTTGATCCAGCTGCCACTGGCGCAGCCCAAGGCAGATTTACTTGCATTTAATTCCAGCATAAGTTAGGTTTAGAAAGTTTTCTTCCTACAGACCTGTTTAGGTCGGTTGTAATAAATAACTTTAGATATTTTGCTTATATATACCACCCTGCAAAATGGAGTAAGGGTTGGTTGGTTGTTTGATCTTTATTGGTTTTGAGATTTCGCTTGAGCGGAGACTCGCACTGTAAATGTGATATTTTCTATAATCAAAGACTGCTGAGATGCATGGATTCTGAAAGTGTCTGCTGTGTTTAATTGGCCGAGGAGTGACTGTGGAATTCCTGTGCTTCTACATGGTTCAATAAGTGTTTCCTTAACTCTGTTTTGTTTTCATGTTTGTTCTGTCATCAATCCACCATCTAAATTGCAGAAAAGAAGAATAGTTTAGGATTTGCTTGGCTGCACCCTGAGCTCAATTTCTGCAATTTCTTCATGTTTTCATCTGGAATGGTTATGAACATGCATACTTAAATTATCTTGTTTACGCTGTTTCTTTCATATATGAAGGTTAGTTTAGGAATTCTTAAATGCTCCTAGATAACCATTCATTCACCTCTCTTCCCTGTTAGTTGATGAAAGATTCTTAATTGCCTTTCATCTCTGACTTTCATCCCATCTTTTCAGAAAATTGGTATTGTTTCATGTGTAGCTAACCCGCTCCATAATCCTCTTGTGACCAAGAAAATGCAACAGCAAGCCTTAATCCATGACTCCATGCCCAATGGTTTGAACTCATCACCCGATCCCTTGCCTCTCTGCTCCAATACAATCTCCTTCCATTCAAACTCCATCCAAACAAAAAATCAAAACCCCCTAACCCAATAGCTAGCCTAAAATCATCATCAACAAAGCTAAATCATTAAGAGAGAGCCCTCTCTGATTGCAAGTGGGCTAGAACCTGCAACCCAAAGATTGGTTTGTGGTTACCTCGGCCGTGTTCCTTCAGGAGCTTAGGGACAACCTGAGTGATAACAGGTCCCGCGCTCAAAACCAACGGAATATCGGAGGCATTTCAAGAAATAAGCGGGTTTGGCTGAGGACCTAGCGATTCCATACACTGAGTGACGCGTGTCCAGCAGGGAGAGAGAGAAACTGCTTACATAAGAGAATGACGATTGAGCAACTCAACCACATGATATAAGTGAAGACCATAGGATCTGGGGCTCTAGATCAATGACGGAGGTTCAACCCAATGGATGACTGGACCTGGGGGAGAAATAAACTACGACATATAAGATTTGAAGTCCGGTTTGACCAATGAATCGACAGAGGGATCTGTTTCACAAGCATATGGGAAATAACGGAAAAAAAAATGATTGTTTAGGAAGAACTGACACTCAGTTCACAAAGCGACAGGTAGCCACCTCTCTACGAAGAATTACACAGCGATGATGACACAGGGAAGAGGAGTCCCAGCGGGCAGAGGCAAGTGATCCAGAGAGTCGAGAAGCCGAAACGAACAGTCGAAGGAATGAACTTGCTTTAAAGCCACGAGCTGACAGGAAGCAGAACAAGTCAATGAGGCACAAAGGTAGTGAAGAAGCCGAAGGTTGAGAGAGACAGAAAGAGAGGCAAAGTTGCAGAGGGCAGAGAAGTCAGGCTGACCATCAGAGTAAGGGCAACACCGAGCAATCAGAGACCAATTGAGGTCGAAATTCGGTAAGGGGAGTCTGTGAACTCTAAGGACTTGGGAATTCCAAGTGCCATCCTACTGATCATCCTTTGTCAAGTGATACTTAGATTGAGCTCCTTATTGTAAGGTTCTACTTTAAAAACATAATAAAAAGGCCACTACTGAAGACTGGACTAGGAGACGTAGCCCAGGAGGATTGGGTGAACTCCTTATTAAATTTTGTTGTGTTTATGTTTACTTACAGTGATCTCTTATTGTTTCAAGTGTCTGTGTATTTCACAATCTTATTGATTCGTTGCACAAGATAACGTAAACACACACACACCAGCACATGAGTCTGTAATACCTTCATTAATTTCCTGAGGTCACCTAGGGGTGATTTCAAATTAGAAAGTGTTCATAATTACGCCATGACTATAAAGAAACACCAATATCTAAATCATATTCTATTTCAAAATCATGTTCAAGGGTTAATTTCTCATCATCGTACACATCGTATACAAGTGACTTAGAATAATAAACATAAACGTTATATGGACTGATATTACAACTATTGAAAAGAGTGCCACATACCTATTCCTTTTTTTAGAAAGGTCTCTCCAGAGTTAATAATTTATTTGCACAATCGTGAATATATACTATCGATGGGGTTGTAGACATAATTCCTTCCTCAACATTGTTGACTTCACAAATGTTATCATTATAATGATTAGGGAAATCAAATAACAAAAAACTAGATTCAACATAAGTCATTGTATCATTAGGTTCTTTGGGGTTATCTTGGCAACCAAAACTAGATATAATGCTTTGTTCATTTAAATATTAAAAGGGTAAAAATATTTCATTAGAATCATTAGATTCATCTTGTTGACACTCAACTTCATCATTAACACAATATTCACTTTCTTTAAATTCTAAATCAAATTTATTACAAAGCTTATTTGAATGGCAACAATCATAAAAAAGTAACTTAGAGGAATATATAATTTTACAAAGTTCATAGAAAATTGCAAGAAAGTATTTTAAATATGAAATACATCGAGGAGGAAGCCTCCTATACCATTGTCATGTGTTACCCTCCAAAGACATCATGAACAGTTTCATGAGCACATCATCATGATAAACCTCAATCTTTGGAATAAAGTTCTGGAATTCTTTGAGGCGTTGTGTTGGATCGTCATTTTCATCTTCATGAAAGTGGTGAAGGTAAATATCCCATTTATCTATATCAACTATTTTATTTGGAAAATCTAGTATACTGCAAAAATTAAGTGGAGTAAATTATTTAAAAATAGAAGCACAGGAAAAATCCATATAAGCAATCAAGGAGTTGCCAAGTGAACAACAAAACAAAGAAATATATACTTGAAAACCTTTAAAGTGTGTGCAGTTGTGATCTTGTTCACCAATAGGTCACATACTAACCATTAATTTAGTTACCAGGAAAATGAAATCTAACACTTTGATCCCCGACAATGACAGTAGAAGAATGTTGGTTCTCAAAATTTTTTACATAACAAAGAACAACCTAAGAACACATTCATTGAGGATTCTAAGAACCCTCCTACTTCAGGTGACAAGGATTGTCCTCCCTTCACCTAAGGGGGTATTCCACGTCCTAATGTTACTTAAATAAATATTCTCTATAAGCAAAATAATGAGGTCAAATTAATGATAAATGAGTGTTTTAAATAAAATAGAGTTGTAGGGAACGAAGGATTGTAGGAACATAACTTATGAAATTTATTAAAATAAAATATCATTTATGACAAAGATAAGGTTAAATTATACGTTAACCAAAACATTAGGGTTAGTACAAATTAAAATTTAAAACAAACGGAAAAGAAGGAAATCAAAACAAACTAGCTTAAATGCATCTAGTTGAAATGTGTAGTTAAAATAATATGACATCAATATCATTATTAATTTATCCTATGATAAAACAATTAGAATATTTAATTTAATTATTTCTAAATAATAAATATTACAGAAAAGTTAAATCAAATTAATGTGTGAGAGATTAAAGAATATCATCAAGTCAAATTATTTTCAATCAATCACATGTATCAGTGAAATAAATAGAATGAAGAACAACAATAAGATCAAGAGAAGTAAAATAAAAAAAAAAACTAGTTTTTATGGTATTCAAGTTTATGTGCAAGTAAACCCTAGATAACATGTACCCTTTCGAATTCAACCTGCAACAAATAAACTCAAATCTAATTTAAAACTCTTAAATATCATGTACTCAAAATTATTTAAATCATATTATGCATCCAAGGTTGTTGTATAATAAAGTTAAATCAACAATCTTGCACAATAAAACAATGAATAAAACCTCAAATTAAAAAGCATAGGAAGAAAAATGAAAGAAATAAATCATAATATAATTAATGAAAATATCAAAATCACAATGATAAGAACCATTGCAGCAAGTGCATTATGATTATAAAAGTGTCATTTCCCTGGGCTTACTTTCCAATCTCCACCCAAAAAAAACCCTTAAAATAAACATCTACATATTCTTTTATATTGTTGGGAGTTAATTTCCCATTTAATTCTCATACTTCATCCAATAAAATTACATTAACAATTGTTTCTTCTAAATTAAATACCTATTCCATTCTTTCAATTATTTTTGGCTCACATCTTTAATCAATGAATTATTAAAATACCCTCATAAATTTCTGGCCTAATAAAAGAAACATAAAAATTATTTTTAATTAAATATATATTAATAATAAATAAATTTAAATAAACATATATTCTCATCCTTTATAAATTTCTCCCCAAAAAATTATCCGGCATACCTTTATAAAATAGATTAGTCCAACAACATAAATGTTTTAATCTAAAAAAAACCTTATTTTCCAAAATTTTAAATTTGTATTAAATCTGAAAATAACTTTTCAAAATGGGGTGGAATCAATTATGTATCTATTTATACCAATAAAGTGAGGTGTAAGCTCCGCTTCAGTATCTTTTTTCCTCCCTTCAGTGTTTTTTTTCCTCAATTTCTTGTGTGTAAGTAATATGCTCGTTAAACTTATGATTTCAATAAATTTTTATAAAATTTTAAATAATTTAAATAAAAAATAATTCGAAAAACTTTTTAAAATTTCGGACTTAAAATCTACTTGAAACTTTAAACCAAAATTCATTCCCTTTTGGGCCAGAGAAAGGAGAGAGAAAATAGGGAGTTCTAGAGGCTCGAAATCATTCGACGATTAGGAGAAAACGTGATGGAGGGTTCACGTTTGTTTAAGGTGGTTAAACGTCTGGAAGTTAATGTTCATGGTTGACTTAATTCATATTTATGCTTTATTTAATTTTTATTTGGTATTAGGTTTGATTTATATTATTATATTTATTTTAATAATTATTTATTAATTAAAATTTTTGTATTTTGATTATTAATTAATTTTATTATTTTTATTTTAAAATTATTTATAATAATTTAATTATTGTTATTGTAGCTTATACTATAAGGTTTTTGTAATTATTAATTTAATATTAAGACAATTGAAATGATGGAAGATTTAATATTTTAGAATCATATCTAAGATGATTGGAAAAGTTGAAACACGACTTAATTTTTTATGCAATAAATAATGATTTTTACAAGTTATAATGATCAACTTGAGTATTTTCCTTTTATGATTCAAGCACACAATTTTGATCATAGGAACAGGAGAGGAAGTCGTATGACGAGGGAAATACAAGGCAAAATCCACAAAAGAACCTAATTCTAAAGGGGGTCAAATTTAGTGACAACGCATCACCTTCCAAGGATTAATTGGCCAGAGTGTGGTCATATGTTTGGATGATGTTATAGTTTTTTTTAAGAAAACATTTGTCATCATCTAAAACAAATATTCGAGTGGTGTCGAAAATATGGCATATCATTGAATACTAAGAAAAGCATCTTTGAAGTGTCTGAGGGAAACCTTTTGGTACACATTATAGCAAAGATTGGAATCAAAGTGGACCCAGAATGGGTAAAAAATATTTATCAGATTCCCTATCCCATGAACAATAAAGTTATGCAATCCTTCTTGGGAAAGACAAATTTTCTTTGAAAGCTTACCTCTCTCTGATCATGAACAAATTCTTAAGCCTTTGCAGGAAATGATTAAGAAGGATGCAATGTTTAAATGGGATAAGAGAGAAAAAAATGTTTTCGCCTATATTAAGCAAGCAATAATCGAGGCCCCAACATTGTACATTCTAGACTTCAATAAAGATTTCTTGTTATATACCTTTGCTTTCAACACATCGATCACAGTTATTCTAACTCAAAAATATATTCAAGACAATGAACGATCAATCTCATTTATGAGTGCATGATCCAGATTTAAATAGGAACGCAACAAATTACAGATATAACCATAAAAATAAATATGCAGTAGAAATAACACTTCATTTCATTAATATCAAATATTGAAATATGCTTACAAATAGAATGGAAATAAGACTAGCTCAGTTGATGGTAGTTTATCTCTAAGAAGAGATGTGGCAACTACGTGCCTCTGAACTACATTACAATGAGGCTCAAGGGAATTTTTATTATTGAACAATAAGAGCAAACCCTAAACAACCAAAACCCTAACCCGAGGAGATGTAGCACCAAGATTTTATGGGCCCCGTTGGGGTGAGTTGGACAACCAACTTCCCGGGGTCACAACTTGGTCGTATTATCTTCATTTGATGCGCATGATAACCCGTTGGAAAGATCTCTCCGAGGACTACGACGGTAAAGACGATTTTAGTTAGAAAATCATTGACAGTATATTGCCAAAAAAACGTTGTTTAGGGCCTCAAAACAGCTCTGGAAGTTTAGGACCCGAAAAATTGCTAAAAATAGTAAACTACGCTACAATTAAGGAAACTGAAAAACTGAAAGAAACAATGGTGGGGGTCCAAGTGGAATTGGCGGGTGGCCAACAATATCCACCTAGATAATTCCTCCCCCCTTAGGAAGCAATGGTCCCCATCGTGTTGAGTTCCTCCATGACATGAGGAAACTTCTGCTGAACTTGGTCCTGGTGAAGGAGTTGGCCTACTTTGACAAATTGATACAGTTGGATCTTCTACTGGCAAGTGTTCTTGATCTGCATGTCCATGATTTGATCAGTTGTGGCTTGCTCCATGCAATCTAGATTTAACTCTGTAGGTGTGAGTTTTTCTGCAATGTCTGATGTGTCCAACAATGGTGGGAAGTATGGTCGAAGGCAATCCACATTGAACACTGGGTGTAGGCTAAGGAATGGGGGAATTCGAAGCTCAAATGCATTGTCACCCACGGCCTTGGTAATGGTGTAAGGACCATATCAGAGTGGTATGAGTTTACGATAGGCTCCAGTAAGGCATTCCTTCTGCAAATGCAACCATACTTTGTCGCCCACCTGAAATGTGTGTGGCACCTGATGTTGATCATGTCGTTGCTTGTACTTGGCATTTGATTTCTCCAAAATGTCATGGACCTACTGGCGGATATGTTGGATGTTCTCAATGAAGATGTTTTCCTTATTGGCTTCCAACTGGACATGAGCCGAGTCTGCCTAAGTAGCTGCAAATGATATGGCCACATCCATGGGACTTAGTGGTTGGAATAACAAGCCCACGTGAAAAGGGTTGTGCCCAGTTGAACTGTGGAGAGCCTGGATATAACTGTGCTGGACATAGGGAAGGCTCTCATCCCATGTGCGTGGATGCTTTGAGTTGTACATGCGCAGAATGTGTATGATCATGTTGTTGACGACCTCTATATGGCCATCAGTTTGGGGATGGAAATCTATGGTCTTAGTGAGCTTGGTGTCCAACATCTACCAGAGACTGGACCAAAATGTACTGAGGAACCTGCTGTCCCAATATGAGATGATAGAATGTGGGCTCCCAAAGTATACCCACACTCGTTCAAAGAAGAGTTTAGCAGTGGCTTCTGTTGTGATATTCTTCTTGCAGGCCACCGAAATGGCCATGTTTGAGAATCTATTGACGACCACAAAAACACAGTCGTTTCCATGCTTAGTAGAAGGAAGGCACGACATGTAATCCATGGAGATGGATTCCCAAGGTTGACTAGGGGTAGGTAACGAAGTATAGAGGCCTTGTTTCTTGATGGTCGGTTTGGCAATGGCACAGGCAGTGCAGGATGTGATGTACTTCTCGACATCCTGTCGAAGATTCGGCCAGTAGAAATACTTTTGCAGTACTGCCACTTTTTTCTCAACACTGAAATGCCCAGCGGCCTGACTGTAGTTCACTTCCCAAATCATCTTGGCTCTCTTGCTTGAAGGAACACAAAGGTGTCCCAAGTGGCATAGCAAGGCATCCTGGAGGTGAAAATCTAGAACTTGCTGACCCTCCAAGAGCATCTGGCATGTGTGGCTAAACTCTGAGTCGCTTTTGTAGAGAAGTGGCCAATCATAAGTCTTGTGCCCACAAGAGTTGAGCACAATGGTTAATGCCATGTTCGGTGGTCGTCTAAGGCAGTCTGCAACATTATTGGTGCTACCCTTCTTATACTTGATATTCAAATGGAACTGCTACAGGTATCTAGACCACTTGTGATGGTGATCATTCTGCAACTTCCCTCGCATTTGTATGAATTGCATGGGTCGGTGGTTTGTGTGGATGACTATTTCCTTCCCAAAAATGTAATGCTTCCATTGTCGGAAAACCTGCACAATGGAATACATCTCTTTGTCATAAGTAGGATACTTCCTGACTGTGTTTGAAAGTGTCTCACTATGATATGCCACTGGATGCCCCTGTTGAGTAAGGACTACCCCAATAGCATAGTCAGATGCATCTATCTCGATCTCAAATGGCTGTTGCAAGTCTGGTAAAGTGAGCACTTGTGCAGAGCAGAGGTGATGTTTCAACTCTATGAATTCCTTCTTTTGAGATTCAGACCAAAGAATTTTTTTCTTTAGCTTCTCCCTTGGTAACTTGACTCAAGGGCCAAGTGATATGAGAGAATCCCAACATGAGCCTGTGGTAGAAATTAGCAAGACCCAGAAAGCTACGGAGCTCTGTCAGAGTGGTCGGGCTAGCCAATCTTGAATGACTTGGATCTTGGTTGGATCCACATGCACCCCTCGTTCATCAATAATGTATCCCAGATACTGAACCTGGGTCATGCCAAAAATGCATTTCTCCAAATTGGAACACAGCTTGTGTTACCGCAGTGTTTGGAGAACTTGTTAGATGTGGTGGGGGTGCACTTCCCAACTCTGGCTGAAGATCAGGATGTCATCCAATTATACCACTACAAATGAGTTGGTGAATGGTTTCAAGATGTCATCCATGAGCCTCATGAAGGTTGCAAGAGCATTCATCAACCCAAAAGGCATAACCAACCATTCGAAAAGGCCCTCCTTGGCTTTGAAAGTAGTCTTCCACACATTGGAGGGTTCAATTGGTACATGGTGATAGCCGGACTTCAAGTCGATCTTGCTAAAATATTTTTCCCCCTTTAGTTGGTCTAGAAGGTCATCAATCCATGGGATCAGGTACATATTCTAGATAGTGATCTTGTTCAGTGCCCGGAAGTCAATATAGAGTCTCCAAGTCCCATCCCTCTTCTGTACCAACATGATCGAGCTCCCACAGGTCGATGAACTCAGACAGATGTGACCTTTCTATAGTAGCTCCTAAATCTACCCCTTTATTTCGTTGTTCTCCAAAATGGAGGCTGATAGATTGGTCCATTGGGCAGCGGTGCACTTGGGGTCAGATTGGAGTGCTTGACCTGACAAGGCACAAGAACCCCTGTGGGGGAGGTGAAGATGTCCTCGTACTCCTCCATGACCTCGTCCATCTATTGTTGTTGTGCAAAGGGGCCCTTTCTAGAGGTTGCGACCATTGTCTTCTTCTTTCCCTAAGGACGTATCATTAGGAAAACAAATTTACCGGTTTTGGAAATGAGCTTACTGCATTGTTTTGCAGTAACCAAAGAGATGATGGTAGGTGGTGCTACCTTCGATATCCTGTACAAAATTATTTCCCAAAGTAACAATAATAGCACGAGGCCTTGACTCATACACAACATATCGCTTCCATAAGTATGGTTGGCATAATAATACATCACAAACATCAAGGGGAGCAACATCACATAATACCTCATCTGTGAAGAGCTTGATGTTGTATGGAATGCGACACTGCTCACGCAAAGATCATGTCCTTGGTGAAGCCACCCAATGGTGTACGGTTGTGGATGTAATGTGGTCGGTAAGCCCAACAGCTTCACGACCTTTGCCGAAATGAGGTTCTTTTGGCTCCCGTTGTCGATAATGAACTGTAGTGTGGAACCCTTTACCCACATTTGGGAGTGGAAGAGGCGCTCCTCCTCCTCTGGAACTTCGGGTTCCTCCTTTTGGATCTTCGTAGTGGCAACGGTGGCGTTGGGCTCTGCATCAATAATCTACTTCCCTTTGTCATTCCCCTTGTCGGGTTCTGACTTAGAGTCATAACATGCATATGATTCCGAAGCCTTTAGCTCATCCACCAGTGACTGCTTGGCCCGACACTCACTTGTGTTGTGAGTGGAGATCTTATGGAACTCACACCACTTTCCCATGTCCTTTTTCGGCTTTGTAGCATCGTTATTTGCTTGCGGCTTTGGCAGGTTGTCCTAGGCCATCACGCCTGGGCTTTGTCCTTTGTTTTGTGGTTTGGGGGCACCTTTCCCTTGCTTTAGATTTGTAGATCCAAAGTCTCTCTTCTTTTGTTTAAACTTTTGCTCGATCTTGATCACATATCAGTATGTTGTGCCGAGCGAGGAGATGTCCAGGAATTCCATCTCGTCCTGGATGTACCTGTGTAGGCAGTTGAGGTATTTGAGAACCAAATGCTTCTCAGAATCCTTGATACCCAACTTTGTGCGAAGGGTATGAAAAACATTGGTAAACTCCGACACATCTTGTCCCCTCCTTGTCGCATCATTGTCCACTTTATGTATTTATCCTCATAGCTCCTCATAGGGTAGTATTTCTCCTTGATGGCATCCTGGAATGAGTTCCAAGTGGGTGCGGTTAAAAACAATGAGTTCATACTTTCATCCTTCTACTCACAGTAGGTTTCCCACCAATCCTTGATGTGGGGGGCTACTTTGAGAAGTGCAAAGGTGATCTTTTCCCAGTTGGAAAAATCATGAACAGAAAAATATCCTTCTAGCATATTTAACCATTTATCTACAATGTATGCATCTATATGACCCTCAAATATGGGAATGTCAAAGTTAACTTGTTGCTTAAAGGGTGTGGCACTTCCAGAGTAGCTGCTGGAAGTAAATGCATCGCCCCTGGGTAGCTATTGAAGGATCTAGGCAAAGTTGTCCATCATCACGTTCCTTTGTCTCTCGAGGGCTTCCTCGAGAAAGATTTTGATAGGATCTCCTGCCCCCTCATCTTTCTTTTCATCCGCCATGGGAGGCCGTCACGATTTGCGAGGATGGTCTTGCAAAGGTTCAACCAGTTCAAGCCCTAACTCCTTATATCCCGACCTCGTTGGAGACATGCAAAGAAAAACAAAGAAAGAGCATACCACTTTGATACCACTAATCTGGATTTAAACAGGAATGCAACAAATTACAGGTATAACCATAAATAAAAAGATGTAGTAGAAATAACACTTCATTTCATTAATATCAAATACTGAAATATGCTTACAAACATAATGGAAATAAGACTAGCTCAGGCGATGGTAGCTTATCTCTGAGAAGAGATGTGGAGGCTACATGCCTCTGAACTGCATTACAATGAGGTTCAAGGGCATTTTTATTATTGAACAATAAGAGCAAACCCTAAGCAACCAAAACCCTAATCCGAGGAGATGTAACACCAAGAGTTTATGGGCCTTCTTAGGGTGAGTTGGATAGCCAACTTCTCGATGTCGCGACTTGGTCATATTATCTTTGTTTGACGCGCATGATAACCCATTGGAAAGATCTCTACGAGGACTAAAATGATAAATACAATGTTAGTAAAAAAATTGCTGGTGGTAGATTTCCAAAAAAACGTCGTTTAGGGCCTCAAAACGGCTCCGTAAGTTTAGGACCCAAAAAATTGCTAAAAATAGTAATTTGTGCTACAATTAAGGAAACTGAAAAACTCAAAGAAACAATGGTGGGGGTCCAAGTGGAATTGGTGGGTGGCCACCAATATCCACATGGATCAGTGCAGGGCTGCAAGGATCAAAATTGATCTATCTCGCCATAGATAAATAGGTGTATGTAGTTTACAAGGCAGTTAAGCATTCCAGGCCTTACCTCTTTATAATTCATGTTATCATCTTCGTTCCCCACCCAACAGTTATATCACTCTTCATACAACAAGAGTTGGGTGAACGGAGGGTGAATTGGATGATGAGTCTTTAGGAATATGATTTAGAATCCAATCCAATTCACACAAATAAAGGTCATGGTCTCTACCAGCTCCCAGCTAAAGCAGTGAACTCACCAAAAGAGGACTCTTCTAGTTGGGAACAAGAAATTGATATGTACAACATCGATCAAGCTACCCTAGAAAGTGCAACCTCATCTAGATACGTTGATGTGTGGCAATGTTTAGAGCAAGGCACCTTGCCCTTGCATCTCCCGACTAAGAAGAAAAGGGGAATTTGTCTCAAATCTAATGATGTCTAAATGGAAAAAACAATGGAACTATGAAGCTTGTATTTATTTTAGGATCTTCATTCCTTGACTCGAAATTGTAATTGAATGGTGTTTTGACTTACTGACTCAATTGAGTAGAGAAGGGAAAGGAGAAAACTAAAGCGAGCAAACTAATTTCAGAGGTATATAACAGTCTTTACAAAAAAATGAACACCCTCTCCTTCTCATAAAATAAGTCTACATCCCTATTCCACCCCAAAAATATAAACATCTAATAAATTCCAAAATCATGATGAAAATAAAATAAAGGATGAAAGAAGGGAAAGGCTTCCTTCACAAAGAGGTGAAGCAAGTAACTTCATCTGGGTACTAAACAGGCCTATTGGGAGTGAAGCAATGCTTTTGATTCGTTGAAGTGACTCTTTCAGGGTACTCAATAGTCTAGTTGATAGCGGAGCAACACTAGAGACGGTACTGAAACTCTAATCATCTTAAAATCATGAATATATATTATCCTTCTCCCCAATTGAAACAGTTGGGATATGGAAATTTTTATAAATGTGTTTGAGCTGAAAAGGGGAATAGGAGAGACTACATTTATAACTGAGATAAGTAAGGAAGTTGGGGTCATCTACATGATGAATTAATACTTCCTGAAGGGATATACTTTGTGTGAAAGTTAGACCTTAAAAAAGAATCTAGGGTTCTTCCAGTGAATTGCCAAGTGTTATAGCTACTACAACACCCTCCAAAATTTTTCCTATATTCAAATTTTGGAGCCTCCTAACCATCATGTCATATATTGTTTCAAGTTATCAAGGTTCTTCCATGCTTGCTATTTGAGTTTTTCTAAGTGTTCGAATTGCTTTCTAAAGATACCTGAAGTGTATTCTTTTGTTAGAAGCAGCTCTGGCACACCTTCTAAAGGCATCTCCAGCACACTCTTTTTCATTAGTTGATCTCGTCTATCACAAGAACATGCATAAAACACACCCCCATGACCTAGCACAATTTTTTTATCATATTCAACACATATGTCGCAAATACTTGCACTTTAATTGTTGCACTTGGAGATTAGTGTCATGTTATTATTGTTCCAATGTATATATTTGGTTTTGGGAACTTTGCATATTCGTGTCAGGAGTTTGATTGTGTACATGTGTGTGATCATGTTCAAGACTTGTTTGTATGTTCTTACTCTCTTTCTCTCATCCCATTGATCTCACACTCAGTTAATTTTGGTTTTTTTCCTTGTCCTCACGTCATGCGTAAGTTATGAATACATTCAAATTTCAACCAATTGATGAGCGTGTTGCGTACTTCTAAGCCTCAATTATGAGACTTTTGTCTCCCAAACTTTCACCTTGCATCCATCTTGAGGACAACTCCCCTTCATCAGTGCATTGCACATCTTCATAGCACAATCACACAACCTCTTGTTGCTTACACTTGCCCTTTGTGAAAGCCTTGATGAACCTTGCCTTCATGAGCGCATTGCACACTCCTAGTGGATAGTAAGGTCAACCCTTGACCCTTGCAGTTTTGACCTACACTCAGCCTAGAGACTCCTTCTCAGTCATAGCACATTGTGCATCCTTAGGCCTCAAGCCTCTAACCATTTTCTCCAAGACCTACGTTATGCATCCAAGATTTACTTTCTCCCTCTTTCCCTAGTGAAATGAGCACTTCCAATGCATATATCACCACCTCTTACCTCCTGAACCTACATCCTTAGGCCTCAAGCCTCTAACCATTTTCTCCAGGACCTACGCTACGCATCCAAGCTTTCCTCTCTCCCTCTTTCCCTAGTGAAATGAGAACTTCCAATGTATATACCTCCACCTCTTACCTCCTAAAACTACGCCCTGTGCCCAAGGAATCCTCTCTCTCATTCCTTATGCATTGTCCCATTACAGTTAGCATCTTGCACGAGAAAATAATGTAGAATAGGTGATTTTGGGACTGATATTGTCTTGCCATGAGTGGATTTCATTTGCAAGTATATCATATTAACATGGAAGTTGATGTTCAAGGAGGCCAATAAGAAGAGTTTTCGAGATGACACTTATGGAGATGGGACACAAAGAGACCATCATGCAGAAGATCAATGAATTCTAAACTATGATAGATAGATGGAAATCCAAGATGACTTGAAAGGCTCTAATACTATATCCAGACCTTTTGGAGGGTGAAGATCAAGCACATTATAGATATATCGTGAAGAGTTGAAGACATAAAAGAAAAGAAAATAATTTGGTATTGACACATTACAATGAAGTCTCATGTCACATTCACTAAATTGTAGTTTCTCAAAGTGTGAACACAAGAGTGTTATTTTTCCCTGTTGGGTTGTGTTATATTCTTTCCACATAGTTAACAGGGGGTTTGAGGGGTACCCGTAACCCCACTTTATGGGGTTCGGGGCAGCGCCCTGGAAAATTTTGGTTTTGGACCCT
>APFE031336710.1:180437-200974 GCA_000404065.3 Pinus taeda | reverse complement strand
GCGAGTAATCTCTCCGAGTGCTGTCCTCGGTGTACTGTAGCCACAAGACGACCGAAGGTTTATCTATGGCGAGGCTTCAAGGTAGCTATGGGGCTTCCTATATACCCAGAGGGTACGTGGAAGACAGTCCGTGCGCGGTTCTGTCTAATGCGCTACTACTCGAAGGGTACCCACAGGGGTTACAAGGGAGTCCAACAGACGTGACCACCTCTTGTATTTCCTGCGTGCATGCCTCCCCAAATCCGCAGGTTTATGCGCTCAACGACAGATCCCGTGGTTTAAAGACGCCGGAACACGTCTCTAGCCAAAAAAAAATCGCTAAAATTTGGAGATCCCACCGAGCCCTGGAAAGTGCTCTGATACCACTTGTTATGCTTCTTAACCTGCAAAATACCGAACCGAGAATATGCGCGGAAAAATACCGAGAACACATAATATGTTAAGAAAATATACCCAGAACACAGAATAGCAAAGATTTTATTACTCAGGGAGAAATGTTCACAGGCCTCTTCGAGGGGGCAACCTCCAATAGGGCAGAGCTCGATTACAAAACAAGACACGATGCTCCTCGCAGGGAGTCTCTATCCTTTATATATGACTCCTACATGCAATACCACGGGCCAATACCTTGGGTTTTATTAATACCATCTATCTAATACTACCGCCCATTTAACCTTTATTTAATACTACCGCCCATTTACAACTAATTGTGGTCCCATTTGCAACTAACTGGGTTAACCACTTACAAATATTAATATGGGCTTTATTGACTCTTGACTATGACGTGATCCCATGACATGAATAAGGGGGTTAGGGTGGGACCCTAACAGAAATGCATCAAAAACAAGAGTGGGCGGTCCTCTTTCTCTCTCCTCCACATGGCGGTACGACATATTGGTGATGGGAAAATCCTGCATCCTGAAATCCCGCATTATTGATGATCACAAGAATAGAGGGGATACCTCCCCAAAAACCTTGTGATGTTGCAATTCTGTGATACAGTGTAAAAGCTCCGAGAAAGGTCGAAATTCATTTATAAAGAGAATGCATGTGAAAATAGTGTCGGGTAGGCCTTTTTTCTCTCTCCTCTAGGGGGTCATGTGGTAGCATATGATTGGTCCTCAGAGCTGACATGGCATTTGATGTCATCAGTGATGTGGTAGTACGGAGGGTGACATCGCCATATGGGTGACATGTGTCATTCATTTTCAGCATTTTCAGGGGTCCTAAGGGGCCATTTTTAGGTGATGTGTGTCACCAACCACAAGGTGACACGTGGAAATGATGACGTAATCCCACATATTGGCGATCGTAGCTACCTAGTGGAGAAACTTAAGGAAAAGTGCATTCAACACTAGGATGCGAGATTTCGAGTAACAAAGAAAAAGGACCCTAGATGTGATGTTTCATAGGTCATATTTGATAAGGTTTTCACATTTGGGATATCGGTCGATGCGATGTAATGGGTTTTCAAAGGAATTTCGCATCATAAAGGAAAAAGACCGCCCAAACACAGGTTTAAAGGCCTTAGCACCTGAAAGGCTAAGTCCTTGGTCCCATCCTGTGGTTATATGAAGACAACAGAGATAAGGGCGCTACACCAAAGGGGGGCTTAAAGGGAAGTCACAACACACTTGTTTCATGTTATTACTGTGTTAAAGGCCCGTGTTTGAAGGACTCTCGAGTACACCATGAAACATGACACCAGGATTTTCAGGGCATTGATAGTATTTAACATAGTTTTAATGGGCTGATGGGCCGACAGCTGAAGACTTAAATGGAGCATGGCGCAACAATGGAACAATATGTGGGACTCAAGAAGATTAATGACTCAACATGGAGCCCCATCCCTCTACATAGAAAAATAGCACAAATATAGGCACTTACAGTTGACCCAACCCATACTCCACAGGACAAGGCATCCAAGTGGTAAAGGCAAAAGTGACGAGGTCAGTTGAGCAGCACACGAGGCCATATCGTGAGAAAATTATAGCCTGAGGTAAAGGCGATCATAAGATGGGCACAAAGACTTTTAATTTGATTTTTGTCTTGTTATTTACTTATTTTTGTATTGTAACATGCCTTCCTTTCAATGAGCCTTTTAATTCTGTAATTTTTTGGGCCACAGAGCCATCTCTAATTGAGACAATTAGTCGACCTGACAACTGAGTCTAGACTAGATATATTTTGTTGTAATGAATGTTCTTGCTCCCCTCTCTAGATTAATAGGGGGAAGCAAGACTTAACAAAGGTTCAGAAATTGTATAGAAAACACTACATGCTATTTTCAGACTGTATCTCTTTGTAACACAAATTTTTCAGAATATCAAGGGAATGGTGGTGATTCCCTCTTCCAGAATTATAGTATGTGTTCCATCTATTAAAACCCATTTTGTGTTCATATTTCTTCTTCGTATTCATGCAATTATAGCTGCTAGAAATATTTCAAGCTTCCTCACAGATTTATTTGTATTGATATGTGAATGCAAGTGCCTGTAATCATATCACATATTCACTTGTCTCAATACGGTTGATGCATATACCTATGTGGACTATTGAAATCATATCTTTAAATCTGCAACACATGAATCATAACACTTATCCCCTCCTCCATCCATTATCTTTGTTTGTAACTAAAATAAGTATAGAAATCCTTAATGACTCAAGTTCTATGTGTTAAGTGTATAACTCTTGAAGCTTTATGCTCTATGTGATGAGTTGCTCCCTCTCTTTGTCCTCTCTCATCTGCTCTGCAAAATATTATTAAATTGTAAGCCCTTGGAATTAATCGGCCTTAACTATTTTCATCCATATTTATGAGATCTGAACCTGTGAAGAAGTACCAGAAATCCATGTCTTATTTCTTTGGATAAATGAAACAACCTATTTCATATATATATGATATATCTATATATTATATATATTATAATATATATATATTAGAGAGAGAGAGAGAGAGAGAGAGAGAGAGAGAGAGAGAGAGAGAGAGAGAGAGAGAACATAAGTGATATCTTTAGTTTCCTGTAAATCATTTGAGACACACCATCTACATGTGCCTAGGTACTGGTCTTGTAAGCAATCCAAGGTTGTCTCTAGGAGCTACAACATCTTTTGGCATTGTTGTCACGGAGCTTATTGAAGGATTTTCCCCCCGGGATACAACAAATTGAGCACCCTTCGTGTAGGTGAGCGAAGTCTGTTCTGATTGCATTCATATCACCTTTGCAACTCCACACCCCCTCATTATCATGCATAAACCTACCTTTTAAAAGGCCCCATAATCACTCAGATACATCCCAACAGAAAGCCCCATTTGTATCTAACCATGAAAAATTAATTTCCAAGAAAATCTAGAAAGAGAAAACTCCCTCTGACTGTACTACCATCTCACTAGCCTTTGAAGTACCCTCATCCAGTTCACATCATGTTGCTACTCATTATTCAGGACTTATTCCAAAGGCTCTGACATACCCTTTTCCCCCTCCAAACATTGTGGTCTTGACCCCATTTCCTCAAGCAAATTTTAATACCCCTCCACTAATCCAGATGGTTCTTTCATGATTTTTTCTAAACAAGTATGCACCTCTTGATCTACCTCAGCCCTTAAGTGTCATGCTCCAAGATTACCTAAATCTTCTGTCTATATTCAATGGGGAAGATGACAACATAGCACAGAGACCTGTAGAAACCTTATGTGCCTTTTTTAAGAACCTGAATGTAGAACAATTGGATGTGGTTATGATACTTTTTGGACAAAGTCTTGACGGAGAAGCTAGAAAGTGGTTAAAAGGCCTACCAAATGCCACCATCACTACCTGTGAGGAGCTGGAAAATGCTTTCACCTAGAAATGGGGAGAAAAGAGGAATCATGAGTACCTCCTCACTGAGTTTAATGCCATAAGAAAAAGACTAAAGGAGGATACTTGATAATTTATCAAAATATTCAATAAGCAGTAC
Organism: Pinus taeda; assembly: GCA_000404065.3. Classification (NCBI taxonomy): domain Eukaryota; kingdom Viridiplantae; phylum Streptophyta; class Pinopsida; order Pinales; family Pinaceae; genus Pinus; species Pinus taeda. Next base: position 197,017 of record APFE031336710.1, on the reverse strand, counting down.
AATAACTTGCCAGCAGAGATAAATCATCCTCCAACTACAGCTTGTGTGGATTTCTTGGGAGATTTTGAGTTTGACGTTGGTTTTACCTTGAGAGAAAGGAAGTCCCTCACTCTAGACCAACTTCAGATCGATTCTCTCGAAGTAGAAGCAAATCTGGTCTCGGCAGGGAAGTCAGGGGTAAAGAAAGAACCTACTGAACCCAAAAGAGGGAAAGAAGAGGCATCCTCCTCTGGTTGAGATGGAGAATCTTCAGACCCAAAGTGCTACGATCTAGAAAAAAATCATCAAAAGTTTATCACAAAAGGTTGGAAAGCTTGAAATTGAGAACAAGAACCTCTCCAGAAAAAATGCTCAAGTCAACAACCGAGGCTATAACCCACAATATAGAAGACCTCCACTGCAACTACTTTCAAGGGAAAGAAAGGAACATCTTGATCAGATCCCTCATCCCTTATACTTGGAAGATGGTCCCAATGAACAATCTTTGGATACACAGGAGATGTAGAGAAATATATATTCTGCTTTTGTTGAAGAAAAACACGAGAATATGTCTCACCAAGAGGCTAGTCATCATAAATAAGAAGCAATAATATATATTCTGCTTTTGTTGAAGAAAAACACGAGAATATGTCTCACTAAGAGGCCAGTCATGATAAATAAGAAGCAATAGATGAGGAAGATGTGGATTATTATTGCAAACAATTTGTAGAGTTCATTCAAACACATCCCCAACATAACTATAATATAATATCTTCAAAGAAGAGGATGAGAGAACCAGAACAACAAGGGGAAGCTACTCCCTAAGTGGTTCCTCCAGCACCGGACAAGGGGAAAGGTAAGCTCCATCTTGACCCACCCAAGACAGGAGTCTCTGCAGATAAGGAAATCAATGGTCCTAAGGGACACACAGAAAAGGAGGAACATGTTATTCCTAAAACTACCAGTGGGAAGGGAGAAAGAACAAAGCCAAGAGATATAGAAAAGGATCAATCCACATTCAATCTCTAGAAGGAGCTGGAAAAGGTAAAAATTCTTGTTCCTCTTACTGAGCTTCTAAAGCAGCCTAATTACAAAGCCCATGTCTCTCAATTCATGAATCCAGTCAACTCAGCATCAACCCAGGATAGTTTGAACATATAAGAGGAAAGGCACATTGTTGTTTTCAAGCCACATGTGGAAGAGTCGGACCCTTCTACTGCGCCTTTCTCTGTGACTTTGGTGATCCATGACATTTTGTTGAATAATTTCATGTTGGCTTCTAGGGCCTCACACAACCTCATGCCACTAGCAGTAATGGTACATCTGGGCTTGGAGATCACCAGACCATACAAGGAACTATACTCCTTCGACTCCAAGAGAGTCAGGTTCTTAGGGATGATAAAGGACCTATTCATGAACCTATCTCGGATCCCGGTGAAAAGTGTGGTAATGGATATAGTAGTGGTTGATAATCCTCCTCGGTTCGGAATGCTCTTATCCAGATCTTGAGGTTCCAAGGTGGGTGGCTATATCAAGCTAGATCTGACTTATGTCATTATTCCCACTTTTGGAGGTGAACAAAGGAGGTTGTATAGAGAATCCAGGTTTGTGAAAAATGTGACCCCAACTAAAGGCTAAGAAAACTCCCCAACTAATGGAAAATAAAATGACCTCTCCTATCTATTCCTAGAAGAATATGAGGTCATCTTAGAGAAAGAATCAACACACCTAACAAGGCAGTTAGATAATCATCATACAGATGAAAATCAAGAGTGTAAATTACACTTTGATGGATCATCCAAGCCAGAGCTTGAGGAAACCAACAATGTGGCAGAACATGAAGCAGTGTTCCTTAAGTTATAGAAAACAAGGAATTTGAATGTCTGATGCTCGGTTGTGCTTGGAGGCTCCGAGCTAATTATTAAGAAGATCAGATTATTTATATAGTAAGTTAAGGAGCTCAGTAACTTGATTAGAAGGTTCATGGAGAAGTTCAAAAGAGTTGAGCATCAATTATCAAGTTCGGAACATATATTAAAGTTTTTGTTGGAAGATTTTATGAGGTACATGTTGGTTTTAATTGCTGAATTTCTATAGAACAATGGAATGAGGTCCAGTGCCCTGATGTGGAGATGGTACCATTGGAAGGTTGGTTTTCAAAATCAATGGAATCTTGAGTTGCCACTCCCTTTCTTCTTCTACCTACTCATTAGAGATATGAGTAGAACTCAGTCAAGTAGCTAGTTTCTTAATTGGCTTCATTGGAGAGAAGATATCACCTAGTAATTATATTTTCAGTAGGTATGGACAATTGCCATTCAAGTTTGAAGCCTAAGGAGAAAGCCCTAAAATTTTGGTGATGTGTTGTCTAAAATTTTTATTTTTCTTAAAAGTTTTATGTTATGTAATCTAGTTAGTTATTGAATCTTACAATCATTTAGTCAGTTTGCAGTCATTCAATTACTTTTTCAGCTTTTAGAAATGACTCTATGCCTAATGGAAGGAAAGCTACTGGTATGCAGGTTCTAACTACCTTGGTAGCAAGGCATTGTCCCTAGTTGGAACCAATGTTCACTCACTACATTGTGGGTTTCATTTGGTTAAGGTTTCCCAAGAGCAGTGAAGTTTGGAGCCAATTTCCTAGGCCACAGAATATCTCAAAGCTTAATCAAGCCCTCTCCATTGCATAATGCTTGGGAAGACATTTCCAACAGTATATAGAAGTACAAGAATGTAATTTTGGATTAGAAGTTAGAGCATGTTGAAGATCACACTTGGAAAGCCTTGAAAACCAAGAAAATGACTAAGTATGAGGGAAAATATCACATATCGGGGGCCCCATGCACAATGAGCCCTGCACATCGTAATCCCGCATATCAGTAGCCCTGTAGTCCCACAATATAGGCTTATTAGTGATCGGCGAGGGGAAATCCCACAATACCGCAATGCTGCATTATCAGCATATCGACGGAGCAAAGGGTTTTCCACTCTAAAGACTGTGTGGGGCTCGATTCTGCGATGTAGTGTGACATCGTCGGGGAAGGTTGAAAAGAGTTAATAAAGGAAATGCAGAAAAAAACCAAGTTCAGGCCACCCCATTTCTCTCTCCACCATGTGGCATCAGTGCATCAAGGATGGGCGATCCCACATCCCATAGGTCCCGCATCTAGCATCTCGACGACCCCCCAATCCCGCATTTGCATCCTGCATGGCCCCCGCAATACCTGATGGGCCATCCTTAAGGAATTGCGGGGGGAGAATCATCGATAAGTCTTGGTCTTATTGTTAAAGGGTCGGGGAGGCCGAAATTTGATTAACAAAGGAAATGCATGAAAAACAGGAGCGGGTGGCCCCCTTTCTCTCTCCTCCACATGGTGGTACGACATATCGGTGATGGGAAATTCTCACATCCTGCAATCCTACATTATCGATGATCGCGAGAATAGAGGGGCTACCTCCCCAAAAACCTTGCGGGGTTGCGATTCTACGATACAATGTAAAAGCCCCGGAAAAGGCCGAAATTCATTTATAAAGAAAATGCATGCACAAATAGGGTCAGGCACACCTTTTTTCTCTCTCCTCTAGGGGGCCATGTGGCGGCATATGATTGGTCCTCAAAGCTGACATGGAAGATGATGTCATCAGTGACGTGGCAATACAGAGGGTGATGTAGTCGTATTAATGACACGTGTCATTTAGTTTTGGCGTTTTCAAGGTTCCTATGGGGCCATTTTCGAGTGACATGTGTCACCACTCATAGGGTGACACGTGGCAACAATGACATCATCTCGCATATCGGTGATCACAGCTGCCTAGGGGATAAACTTAAGGATAAGTGCATTCAGCGCTGGGATGTGGGATCCCAAGTAACAAAGAAAAAGAACCCTAGATGTGAAGTTTCATAGGTCATATTTGATAAGGTTTTCGTGTCTGGGATATCGACTGATGCGTTGTAAGGGATTTTTTAAGGAATTTCACATCATAAAGGAGAAAGACCCCCTAGACAAAGGTTTAAAGGCCTTAGCACCTAAAAGATTGAGCCACTGGTCCCAGCCTATGGTTATATGAAGACAATGGAGATAAGGGAGCTACACCAAAGGGGGGCTTAAATGGAAGTCACAGCGCAGTTGTTTCGTGTTATTCCTGTGTTAAAGGTCCGCGTTCGAAGGACTCCAGGGTACACCATGAAACATGACACCAGGTTTTTCAGGGCATCGATAGTATTGAAAATAGTTTTAATGGGCTAATCGATTGGTGGGTGAAGACTTAAATGGAGCATGGCATAGCAATGGAGGAGTACATGGGACTCAGGAAGATTAATGGCTCAACATGGAGCCCCATCCCTCTACACAACAACAGATTGCAACTACGTGAACTTACAGTTGACCCAATCCCTACTCCAAAGAACAAAGCATCTAAGAATTAAAGGCAGAAATGATGGGGTTAGTTGAGCATCATAGGAGGCCATACCATGAGCAAATTATAGCTTGAGGTAGAGGCGATCACAAGATGGGCAAAAAGACTTTTCATTTACTTTTATGTTTGGTTATTTACTTATTTTTGTACTGTAACATGCCTTCCTTTTAATGAGGCTTTTAAGTCTGTAATGTTTTGGGCCAGAGAGCCATCTCTGGTTGAGACATCTAGTCAACCTGACATTTGAGTCTAGACTAGAGATATTTTGTTGTAATGAATGTTCTTGCTCCCCTCTCGAGATAAATAGGGGAAAGCAAGACTTAACAAAGGTTCAAAAATTCTATAGAAAACACTACATACTATTTTCAAATTGTATCTCTTTGTAACACAAATTTTCCAGAATATCAAGGGAATGGCGGTAATTCCCTCTCCAAGAATTACAATATGTGTTCCCTCTGTTGAAAAGTGTGCAACAAGAAATATAAAAATAGAAATTTCTAAAATAGAAGTTTAGCCAATGAGAATTTTGGCCACCTTGGGTGAGAGGTGAAACTGCTAAAAATAGCATCTTCTAAAAATAGCATTTTTGGGTCCCTTCCTATTTATAGCAGTCCTTGGTCTATCTATAGGAAGTAAATTCGAATTTGGTCTTACCAGTAGTTTGGAATATTAAGTAATTAATTCTCCATGAGTTAATTAGTTAAGGAAAAGAAAACTTGAAATCTTTGGGAGAACATGCAATTATTTCTCCATTGATTGGGGAATGTGTCCTTGATTTGCTCCACTGGTTGAGGAATTAAGGATGAGTTCTATATTGAGAGGATCAGTTGACTTACTTTAACTTAGTCAAGTTCAGTTAGATTAATTTAATAAGTTGTGAAATTAATGAGATATAGTTTGTTGATGCTTGCATGCATGTGACAACTATTATTTCAGATAACTGAGTATTTTCTCATGGATAACTGATGCATGGCAATTTAGATAGAGACCCAGTTGAGATTAGATGGTGGGACAATGTTTTATCAGTTGCTAGGATATTTCTAGTAATTATTCCTTGCATGCAGGAGGAACTTGAGTCCTCAAGTATTGCGTAGTTGGACCTGAGGTTGACAGCAGGTATGATTAGGCCAATTTACATGTGTTTTGTAATTGGACCCCAATCAAAACTGCACAAGGAAATAGGAGCTTGGACCTGAGGTGCAACCTTTATATATAGGGCTAGGTAGTCCATGAGCTTGATCATTAGAGTACATAGAGAGTAGGATAGCTTTTGAGCTGATTCTTTTTGTATGTTGTTGAGGATTTCCACTTGATTGATAATACAAAGATGGGGTTTTAGGCTAGTGCTTTTCTCGGATAAATTCTTCTGTGTTATGTGTGATTGATTCCTTCTTATCAGTTATATGTGTTCATGCTTGATGTTGCTCATGGTTGATTAGCTTCCACAAAGTTTATGGTAGATGTAGATCTAGTATTATGCTTTAGTACATTGCATATATCAGTTTGATCTGTAAGTGAAATTTCTACATGACATCAATAAACTAGCTAATTTGTAGAGAAAATTCTACACCCTCTGTTAAAACCCATTTTTTATTCATATTTCTTCTCTGTATTCATGCAATTATAACTGCTAGAAATATTTCAAGTTTCCTCATAGATTTATTTGTATTGATATGTGAATGCAAGTGCCTGTAATCATATCACAAATTCACTTGTTCCAATATTGTTGATGCATGTACCTGTGTGGACTATTGAAATCATATCTTTAAATTTGTAACACATGAATCATAACACTCAGCCCCTCCTCCATCCATTATCTGTACTTTTAACTCAAATAAGTATAGAAATCCTTAATGCCTCAAGTTCTATGTGTTAAGTGTAGAACTCTTGAAGCCTTATGCTCTATGTGATGAGTTGCTCCCTCTCTTTTTCCTCTCTCATCTACTCTGTAAAATCTTGTTAAGATGTAAGCCCTTGAATTACTCAACCTCCACTATTTTTATGCATATTTCTGAGATCTGAACCTGTGAAGAAGTACCAGAAATCCATGTTTTATTTCTTTAGATAAATGAACCAACTTATTTCATATATATATATATGTGTGTGTGTGTGTGTGTGTGTGTGTGTGTGTGTGTGTGTGTGTGTGTATGTGTATGTGTATGTGTATGTGTATGTGTATAGGTATATGTATATGTATGTATGTATGTATGTATGTATATGTATATGTATATTTATCTATAGAACATAAGTGATGTCTCCAATTTCCTGTAAATCATTTGAGACACACCAATCTAGATGTGCCCAGGCACCAGAGTTGTAAGCAATCCAAGGCTGTCTCTGGGAGCTACAACATGCCCTTACTTGTTTTCATGATCATTGTTACTTTGCGAATTATTTTTCACATTAATTAATGATTATTTTGATGTATGTATGTGTGTGTCTTTATTAGGATAGTATTATTACTTTTCTTCTAAAGGCTCACTCTTTCTTTTCCACCCCGTGAAAGTACCTTATACAATTTGCAATTGCACGTTTCAAAAATCTAACTTAATTGCTTATCTCAAAAGTATATGCATGCTCTCTTATGTTGTAAATTGTAGCTAAGGAAAATATTTAAGATCAATATAATGACAGTTAGACATATTTCTAGGATGGGCTCCTATCCCAAACTGTGTGAGGTCTATTTGGGGCTTCATACCAGGGAGACCCCTTTGTGTTCATGGACGTCCAACACCATCAACAATATCAATGCCCCCAGCATGACTTGTAGTGGTTGGCTTCATGCCCCCAACATGACTTGTAATGGTTGGTTTCGCATCTCTAGTATGACTTGTAGTGACTAGACTCTTTCCCCTAGCATGACTCATAGAGGTTGGTGGTAAGTCTCCAACATGATTTTCAATGGTTATTGACCATTCTCTAGTGTAACTAGTAGTGATTGGATTCATCCACCCAACATGACTTACAAAGGCTAGTTACTTGCCTTCAACATGACTTTTAGTGGTTGGTCACATGTGCCCAACATGAATAGAAATTTTTGGTGACCTTTATCAAGTATTTTTCATAGTGACTGGAATCATGCCCCCAACATGACTTGTAGAGGTCAGTGAATTTTCTCTAGGTACTTGATTCTTCTTATTATTCCTCTTTCTATTCCTTTTACACTTTTGGTTACTAATAGCTAGATTTTCGCTAGATAAATAAAAAAGAGTAAGTGCATTGTTCATTGGAAAATAAATTGAAGGGTTCACATCAATGTGATGCCCATGACACAAGATACATAACTACGAAGCTTCAAGACCATTTAAAATATTTTGAGTGGACCACAACTAAACTAGCAGCTCAATATTCAATCCTAGAATATTCAAAGTGTCCATTAAGGGGGCACCAATTTTTTCCAAAGAAAGGAAAATCATAAGGATCACCTTTAGAAGGGGTCCCTAAGTCAATATCCTTGAGAACTTTGGTCATAAATTCCTTATGCACAGATTCTTCCCTTGTGGGACTATTCAAATGCAACTCAGATCTCTTTAACTTACTTTTGAAGAAGACAGTTAATATGGTCAAACATTTTCTCTTGAGAAGGAAGCTCCACACTTTAAAGAGGAATATATCGAGTTGTTTTAGACCAATGGAGTAGTTGGTTAACCAATTTGAACTATAGATTCAAAAGTGACAAGACAAAGAAAACCTAAGGTCACCTAAATAAAAAGATCACACCAATAAAAAAATCCTAACTATAACAATAGGAAAAATACTCTCTTGAAACATAGTACATGGTGGTTAGGACCCAAAACCAAAGGAATGAAAAGTTGAACAAAAAGGGGCTTTCAAAGGTAAGCTTGGGATGATTAAGGAACAATTCCTACCAATGAAGGTATCAAAAGTAGTTACACTAGCCTCCTAAAATAGACTTGATTGATGAAAGCACCCACGTTTCACAGGGAACCCTCTAAGAGAATTGTAGCTAATGCAATGTCTACCTCGGGTATCCCCCCTTGTAGTCACCTATATGGTGTTAAAAATGTAACTAGTCTCAATCTTTATAATTGTTGTTGTACTCATTTCAATATGCATCCTATGTAACAAACAAAAGAAGAAAATAACAAGTTATTATTATTAAATAATGGTTTTCATGATCATTATTGATGGTATTCTAGGTAAAATCATGTCCTTCATGCTTCTAGGGTTTGTTATATTTTAGGATTTATTGTCATGATTCAAAGGAGTCAACATCACATTTTTAAAACCCTTCCAGGAAAAATTTAATTGGAAAAATAATTATTTTTGAGTCTAGAAAGTCCTGGAAAATTCAAAAGTACAAGTCGGCCCTCGTAGCTTCAAGTCGGCCTAAAGGAGGGAATTCAGCCCCTTGAAAAGGCTATATAAAGTAGCAGTTCAGCCTCATTTTTCACCCACTCGCCAAGAAGTTTGATCTCTAAAGAAAGAATTTGATCTATAGTTGGGAAGCTGGAAGAAGGAAGAGAAAAGGTCTAGGAGGAAAGAGAAATATGAGGGAGCGAAATCTCTACTTTTGGGCTCTATCTCTCTCACATGTGTGAAATATAGGTTTTTTGTAGCTTCCTAGAGGGGCCAAAATTGCATATTTGATTTGCAAGTGCAACATCAAGTTGTAGGAAGAGCGAGTATTTTTTTTAGACCTTGTTGACCTTGGGAAGACTTATTTTTCACAAAGGAGTATTGTTGGAAGAACTATCTTAGGGTTTTTTGTAGTTGTTGTAGGATCGAAGTTGCAAAAGAGTTGCAGTATTGAAGTTGGAAGGTCGAAGTTGCAATTTTGAAGCTAGTTGGAGCAAGATCAAGGAAATACTTGATAGAAGGGATAATTTGGTACTAGGAGGAGGAATTGGGTCTTTGTGTCTCATTTGAAACTTTTTCTATAAGAAGAAAAGATTTTTTTAGGTCTTTCCCCTTGGAGGAGTTTTTCCCTGGCTGAGATCCTAATTTATGTGTCTTATTACTATTTATGTTCTTGATATTTTTTTGATGAAGAAGATCTAATAAAGTAACACAAGAAGAATAATAAATTTCACAAGTATTCAAGTTAAGGAAAATTGAAACTAATAGTTGCCACATTGCATTTTCCAACAAGGTATTAGATCTAAGGTGAACAACAAGGCATCATGAAGGACACAAAGAAGAGTTTGCTTGTCATGGGGAATCGTCTGTGGAAGAAAAGAAGTAGAAGACTTATAGATCTGGAAGGAGGATTTCTACATTGAAGAATATCAAGGCTACTTCAAGCTCTCATCAAAGTAAGGCTTGAGAGGGAGACTATAAGAAAGGTTGTCTCTTGAGAGAAGGAGATCTATTGAAAGAAATATTTTGATGAAGCATCATAGGGATCTTGGCATCATTCATCACTCTTGAAAGTTGTTGTTAGATGAATCCTAGGAAACATATTTCAAGGACATCATTGAAGTTTCTTCAAAGGTATTGAAGGGCATCAAGAAAGATTTAAGACATAATCATGGAAGAGGACAATCTTGGTTATCAAGTAAGTATCATATTATTACTCTGTGTTTGAATCTACAAGTCATATGGGTTCTTTCTATGATGAGAGTAATAATCTCATTGGAGAATCATATTACTTAGCATGGAACAAAAGGATTTACTTGGCACATATAGAACATGAGGTAATGGAATATGTAACTGGAGAAATTACTGAACCTAGCAAATACAAGACTCAAGATCTAGCGAAGTACAAGAAAGGGGAAGTAAGGGCACAAAGGATCATAGTTGAATCCATCAAATATCCTCTTGTTCCATTTGTTGCAAATCTGAAAACTTCCAAGGCTATGTATGACAAGCTAGTGAACTTGTACTCTATAAGTACAACAAGATAAAATATGTCTTTGCGGAATAAACTATACAAGATGAAGAAATCAAAGGATGAGGACATGGCATCCTTTCTTCTGAAGATATCTCAATTAAGAAATCATTTTCAAGGAATTGGAGAGACAATTTTTTATTTGGAAATGACCTTCCATATACTAAATTCATTTCCACGAGAATGGCACAACATTGCAACAAGAATATATTCTAATAAATATTCAACTCCCTTTGATGATTTGTGGGCTCAATGCATTTTGGAAGAATCAAGGATCAAAGTAAAAGATGACATTGGATGAGATGAGCAGTGTCAAGCCTTTCTAGTTTGAATCAAGAAGCTAAAGAAAGGAAATTTTAGGAAATATAGGAAGAAACATATGTCCAAGGTTCAATTCTTTAAGTGCAATGAATATGGACGCTATAAAAGGGATTGTCAAAGCTAACAAAAAAACAATAGAAAGGAAAGAAGCAAGGCTCACATAGTTGACAAAGTAGGGGAACCCAAGAAGAAGCCAAAGAAAGAAGTGAAAGATATTTACTATTAAAGAATGCATCTTTCCTATTATGTTTTTGGTGAAATTGGTATTTCCTTTAGGATAGCATGAATTAATGTTTACTTTACAAAAGTCTTGATTTTGCATAACATCATAGAGAGAAGCATGCAATAGTAGCATATGTAGAGTCTACTTGGTTAAATTTCTTTGCAGGAATCATCTAGTCTTTAAGAAGATAGATAGACCATTTTACATATTATTCATCTAGGAATTATCTAACATTATGTTAGAGGTAGTCATATTTCTTAGATGGATCATCATGATCCTAGAAGAACCATTTGTTGGAAACAATGCTAAATATTGAGAGGGGGGGTGAATTAGTATTTAGGCTAATTTTAACTTTTATTCGAATTTATATTATCATTCAAACTTGGAATTCATAATGTGGGAAACCATGATCATAACAAGTGTAGCAAAGAATGAATCAACACATAAACACACACACCAAAAGGAACATACACATAAGACATCGAGGTTTAATGTGGAAATCTTTCCAGGAGAATAAAAACAAAACATTGTTTGTTATTTGATATAAATATGAGCTCCTACTCTATTACATCATGTTTGTGATCCACCACTATTGGCTTGTTGGGGCCTAACCCAGATTCAGAGATGATTTAGCGAAACAAATCCCGGTACTACTGGCCCTTTCGGCAATAGTCTGCAGAGCGCGGACTGAGGTCTCACCCAAAGTAGTATGGGAGAGTGCTAGAACCAGGTTTCTGCACCCTAGGGATGTCTGATGGGTTCCAGTGGTTCGCGGTTTGACCTTGCGTGCATGTCGCTATGTGCACTGATCAGTACCTCGCAGCCAGTGATGCTTCCTTTGCGCAACCCTATTCGGGGGCCGAACAATGTTATTACCCAAATCCTTACTAGAAACCCGATATTAGTTGATCAACTTAGCTTATCTGTATGATTTCATTTATACTTAACAATATTCACCATTCATAAAAAAGTGCACAGTAAATAAACAATATAATTGCACTTGATATCATATGCAATAACATAAGAATGGATACATGGAATTCAGATAAAACTTCTCTTTATTATTCTTCTTCCTAGGTTACAGACTCGACTCCATCTTGCACACTCAGCTGCAAGGGTTTGCGCACTTAATTGGGGACTCTACTAGGCCTCTGCGCACTTAGCTGCAAAGCCTCTTCCTACTACTACGATCCAAGATACTATACTCTTGCTCTAGGCTCGCTATCTTTCAGACTCGATCCATTTGTTAACTAGCTCTTTTACAACTTAGAGCCTCGCTCTATTTATACAATCCCATGGTCCACGAACCATGGGTAGGCTGACACTACACTCAAAACTTAGGGCGGACATTCCTGTGACTCTAACATACAATTCACACCCTGTGCCCACAATTTGTGGATTTTTTACAATAATATTACTCAAAACTTGGGCTTTGAGCCCCAAACCATGCTGTGGGGGGATTCCATGCCCAACAGTCCCCCAAAACAAACATCGTGACTCGCCCTCGAGTCACTCTATCGGTGCAATGATCTTGGTGCAGAGTCCCTACACCTAGTCCTGAACGGTCTTGATGTCTGCAGTGCACTAAGCCGTTGCTTGTTGTACCTGCTGCATTCTCTCTTCTAGGCCCTCTATTTCCAGCGTGCTGCACTGCATCTGTGCATGCATCCCCTAAATATGCACGAGCTTTCCTTCAATATCCGTCATGATTGTGAAGGCTTTGTTAATCCATAACTGGATGCACGCTTTGAGATCTGCGTCCTTATGGCATGCTACGTCCACCTGCTTCTTTAGTGCCTTGGCTTGATGCATCCTTGCAAGCCACTGAGTAAGGACTATTGTCTACATGGTCCCCTTGATGATGTTGTACTATTGATGGAGTTAGCATGCCTCTGTCTCTAGCCGCTGGATGTTGGGGTCCTCTTGCAATGTTATGAGGACCTCAAGCACCTATTCCAACATGTTGGTACAGTCCCACACTACACCTCCAATCTCTTCCAACCTTGATGTAATAGTGTTGCCACACTGTTCTTTGATTTTCAGGGGAGTGGAAGGCTGCGCCTTAAACCGCAGCTCGGGGTCTGGAGATTTAACTCCAACTGCACCCTTGTTGTTTCTTCTTTCACGTCGCGAACTCCACTGGCCAAACTGTGGATCCGCACTTCCATCGATAGATCTGTTGTGATAGCTAGCTCTGGGACGTGTCGGCAAGTGTCATCTATTGTCTGCACCAACCTTTGGTTCTACGACACCTACTCATCACGCTGCAAGTTGAGATGTTCCATACTGATATTATGTTCACTAAGAACTTGGATCATGCAGTTCTCCCTAGCGCGCAACTCTACTATTATTTGATCATGTAGCTGATAGAGCGTTTCTTAGGGAAGGGCAGGAAGATTAAGGCCAAGGCCTTTCATCATGCTAACCATCATTTGGTCCATCACATCTAATGATACTAACACTCCCTCTGGCAACACTATTGTGTTGGCCATCCTTGTGCACAACATCTACTCTGCTGCTGAAGTACCTGTTGCGGCGTGAGTAGATAGGTTACCTTCCTGAGGGGCCCGCACCTGTAACTCTTGCAGCTATGCCCTTAGGGCCCCAACACACTATGGTGCTCCGTCATAAAATCTTGGAGCTCTTCATTGGTGACATCGCGAACTGTCTCATCGTCGGGTCAATGGTCAACTTCAAGGCCTTGACCTTCTTCCTTGGACCCGATCTCTCTGTGATGCACATCTGTTTGAGCTGTGTCGACGCGGTCCCTGGGTTTGCGCTCCCTTCTGCTATTTCTGTGTCCTCTGCCTCCTATCCTGAGGATGTTGCTTGGCCCTTCTCTTCTTGTACCGTTGCGGCCTCTGCTATCTGCACTGCTGCTGCTGCTTTTGTGGCCTTCTTATGCTCCTCAGCTTCCTGTGCCGCTTCACAAACTACTCTTACTATTGAGCCTCAAAATTACTCTTTCCATAAAAACTCTTTTTCATTCTTTTTCCTTGTTTTTCCATGAGAAAGATGCATTCTCATCACTTATGACCTGTATATACTATCTTAAGGAGGACATTTAGTGATTTACATATTATGCTTTTATGTTTCGTTGTTTGAATAAGCTTTTGTATATTAGCTACGGAACACGGCCTATTCTGTAGCTAATCGGCTGTTCCACATCTGCCTTCATGTTTTAACAGGTTCCAGGTGATAGAAGGAGAAACTAACTACATGGGAAGCTTGAACATCATTGTGACATGGACCCTGTCCTATTCACTTAGCCCAGGTCGACAAGGAAGATGGTATAAGACTATGGTCAATGAAGAAGTGAAATGTAGAGACCAAAGGTAACAGGACTTTGTTTCGTGGATAACTAATAGGTTTCACAGTAATGGGAAGTGTTATCTGAAACAACTACCTAAACCTATGGGCTCCAACAACCACTTATGCAACCGAATCCAATAGCCACCATCTTGGATTTATGTCTCCAGCAGTCGAGGAAGAAATTTTGTGTACCTATCTTCTACGTGTTTTGGCTGTAGCATATTTTTCTCCACAAATATTTGTATGGTTTCCTTATAAATACCTGTGTAAAGAACCAAGGAAGTTAGTAGTGATAGTGATAGTTTTATTATGTAATCAAAGTTCTAAACTCTATAATTTCCGGGCATTTTTGTCCCTGTTTTTAATACGAAGACTGCGTGTTTTATGAAAGTTTGAAGGAGTTTTCTTGGAGTTGATTGAGCCAGCATAGCCTACTCAGTTGCAGAGGGCCCCTGCACTGGAGAAGGTTTAATTTCATTTCATGTTATTTTTCTTCTTCTTGGTAACTGTAAATTCATGATTTTCTTCCACAGTGTTTATAATCATTTACTTGCTAACAATGTCTATAATTCAGTTTCCATAACTTTCTTATTAACATTGTTCATAATTTAGAGTAGCCTCCATTTTCTTGATCTCTTTTTAGTTTTTATCAGTAGTTAGAAGATGAAGTTCAGCAATGTAATCTAGTTTTCTTTATTCATTGTTTTACTAGTCTTTAAATTCTCAATTAGACTGATCAGTGCTGTTTACTGTCTCTGCCATTTTTATTTTTAAGTTTACTAACTCATGATGTGAATGAATGTCTCTAAAAAAAACCCTTCAAGTTGATAATTCCTCCTAAACTAAGTGGTTGGGCATTTCATTTATACAATGAGCCTTTGCCGCATCTATGTATTTGCTTTATGTTAGAATAATGAAGTACATAATTTCTCAAATGTCATCCCAAGGAGACTTTCTCCCAAAATTGAGAGGTAGAGCAACTAAGTATTTCATTTAGTTTTATTTCTGTAATTAGTTAGGCATCAATGACAAATTTCACTTTCAGTTCTTAAATCATGATTTGGAAATAATGGTAAAACAAGAATAGAAATTTTGTTTTCCTTTTTTGCTTAAGCTTTGATTCCAAGTCTGTCTCAGCTCTGTTTTCATTTCTTCCTTAAAAGCTCTACTTTCATTTTTAGATTTTGAGTAGTCTTACATAAGTTAGACTCAAGTTTTCGATAATTATAATGGTAGAAGTGTCCTCAGACACATAATTTTATTAATCAGAAAAAACAATTACATAATTGGTTTTGCAAGAGTTTACACCCGAACAACACAAACACTCTTGTAATGAGCTATTTATAAGCTCCATGTCCTAACTACCTCTAATTATGGATCACTTATTAAATAACAAGTGTCCATTTACGATAAATGCTATTCAAACCAACTAGCTAACAAATCTCCTAAAATAGAGCCTAAGATACAACACATTTGGAGAGTCATATCTAGTTACAACAATATGCTAATTCTAAAAGTCTCCATTAAATAATGAAACATTCTAGAATAATAAAATTAATAATTATTTTATTCTAATTTTATAACCTATGATAAAATTGTATTTTTGGATCATCTAACATTCCCCCCTATGTGATCCAAAGATACATTACAATCAATACCAAGTTCGTCCCTGAACTTAGTAAATTTTATTCTGCCAAGCGGTTTCGTGAAAATGTCAGAGATCTGATCTTTGGAAGGACAATAAACTAGCTTGAGGACATCTTTGGCAATGAGAGATTTGATATGATGATACTTGGTGTCCACATGCTTTGTCTTTGAATGAAAAACTGGGTTCTTGGCAAGTTTGATGGCTGACTGGCTGTCAATGAATAATGATGTAGTTTCTGTATGAGAAATGCCCAAGTCCTGCAAAATTCGGTGCAACCAAACAATTTCACATGCTGCTTCCCATGCTGAAATGTACTCTGCTTCTGCGGAAGAAGTGGCCATTGTAGCTTGTTTCTTACAACTCCAAGATATTGTTACTGACCCCATATTCATTAAATAACCTGATGTTGATGCTCGATCATCAATACTTCCAGCAAAGTCAGCATCGGAATATCCAGCAATTACAAAATTTTTAGTCTTTGTGTAAAGAAGACCAAAATATTTTGTTCCTTGGATATATCAAAGAACTCTTTTGGCTGCATTCCAGTGGCTGTCTTGTGGTTCCTGCATAAAACGTGAAAGAATACTGACTGCATAAGATAGATCAGGACGAGTATTTGTCAAATAAATCAAGCTGCCAATCAACTGTCTGTAAGTAGTATTGTCCACCTTTTCCCCCCCTTCAAATTTTGAAAATTTCAAGTTTTGCTCCATGGGGGTGAGAACGGGCTTGCAATCCTGCATGCCAAATCACTGAAGAACCTTTGCTGCATACTTACTCTGAGAAATGAAAATATGATGTGGACGTTGGAAGACTTCAACTCCAAGATA
>APFE031336710.1:142354-180417 GCA_000404065.3 Pinus taeda | reverse complement strand
TGGTTGCCAGTAATGATCAAATCATCTACATACATAACAAGAATTACCAGATATTTTCCCTGTTGTCGCACATACAAAGTATCATCAGATTCACTTCGTTGGAAACCAACTTTCTTAAGTTATTCATCCATCTTTGCATACCAAGCTCGGGGAGCTTGTTTTAATTCATATAAAGCCTTGATCAATTTGCAGACTTTATGTTCTTGTCCTTCAATTTCAAAACCTGGCGGTTGGATCATATACACTTCCTCTTGTAAATCCCCGTTGAGAAAAGCACTTTTCACATCCATTTGATGAACTTTCCATCCTTTCTGAGCGGCCAATGCAAGTGTTAATCGGATGGTGTTCCATTTAGCTGTAGGAGAAAAAGTTTCCTCATAATCAAAGCCTTCCTGCTACGCAAAACCTTTTGCGACAAGTCGTGCTTTATGCTTTTCAAGTTCTCCCTTTTGATTATACTTAATTCTGTAAACCCATTTGCATCCTATGGGTTTAACATTTGCTGGACAATCAACAAGTTGCCAAGTGTTGTTATCAATTACTGTCTGATATTCTTCAACCATAGCTTGTTGCCATTCTTTATGTTTTACTGCTTCTTTGTATGTGGAAGGTTTAGTAAAATCATTTGCTATCAAGGCAAAATTGCCTTCACTTCTATGTGCCCTTCCGGTGCCTGTTTTATTCTGCTCATCAGGCTTTACATCTTTCAAAAGTTGAACTGCCCATTTTGGTAGTTGGTGCTCACTTGTTTGTACTTCTGTAAAGTCTCCATCCTTGTAAAGAGGATTAATATAAAATGATGTCCGTCGTTTAGGTGAAGAGTGTGGAGAATCACTGTCAGAAGAACTGTTGCTGCTTGGAGATGCGGATGAACTACTAGAAGACCCAGATGATGTTGTTGATGTAGATGGACTGGATGAATCATCTTCAAAGGAAGGAAAATCAAGTTCATACCAATTTGGTGAAGTTGGTTGACTTTGCATTTTTCCATTTCTTTTACTTCCCTTAGTTTCTAACTTGTGAAGAAGATTTTCAATTTCTTTAGCACTCTTACTTTCAGTTTCATCAAAAATGACATCCTTGCTCACAATGAATTTTCCATTGGTCAAAAGATGATACCCTTTCTTCTCATCATAATAGCCAATCATTGTGCATTTTAAACTTCTCGAGTCAAGCTTAGTTCATTTTTCTTTCGGAACTAAGGCATAACATACTGATCCAAAAACTCTAAGATGTTTAACTCGAGGTTTGAAACCAAACCAAGCTTCATAAGGTGTGATTCCATCTAAAGATGCAGTTGGAGATCTGTTTCTTAAGTAGACTGCTGTATGAATTGCTTCTGCCGAATATGTTGGACTTAACCTCTTGAAAGTTAACATGGATCTCGCCATTCCTAACATGGTGCGATTCATTCGACTACTCCATTTTGCTGTGGAGTTTAAACATTAGTAAGATGTCGTCTTATGCCATTTTCACTGCAATAAGTTTTGAATTCATTTGAAGTGAATTCTCCCCCATTATCTATCCTGAGAGTACCTATCTTTTCTTTGACTTCATTTTCAACAAGTTGGCGAAAATTTTAAACTTATCAAATGCTTCTGACTTGTTCTTCAAAAAGTAAACCCAAGTCATTCTGCTGAAATCATCAATGAATAGTAAGAAATATTTGCAACCACCAAATGAAGTTTGTAGTGGTCCACAAACATCACTGTGAACTAGTTGTAAGCCGCCTGTTTGCACGCCATGAACTTGTTGGAAAACTTTCTCGACTTTGTTTGCCATAAATGCAAGCTTCACATTTTGCATTTTCCCTTTTGAATGTGGGAAGTCATTTAACCATTCCTTGTTTCTGCAATTGAGAAAGACTTTCAAAATTTAAATGTCCATATCCTACATGCCATAGTTTTACAGGTGAAATACCTGTAGTCACTACCCCTGCAAAATCAGAATGCCTTGGAATAACTATCCCTTTCATCCGTAACAGTTTTCCATCTTCATAACCTGTCATGACTGTTTTCAAGTTCTGTTTGACTGAATTAATCTTGACTAAGCCATCTTCCATAATCACTTGATGTCCTGCTTGTCGAATCGTGACTAAAGAGAGCAATTTTTTCTTAAAATTGGGTACATATAATACATTGGAAATTATTTTTTCTCCAATTCCAGGGAGAAAAACTTTAATTGCTCCTTTTCCATAAGGAGTATGTTTTGTATCATCAGCAAGAAAAATGGAATTAAGTTGGCAATCTTGAAAATTCCAGAAAAAATCACGTCGACAAGTCATGTGCTGAGTGGCCCCAGAATCCAAGATCCAGGCATCTTCATAGTCACTCCTAAGATGGGATGAAAGTTGTGATGCTGGCGAGGACGTAAAAACATATTCTGAGTTATCATCATCTTGATCATTTGCAAATTGCGTTGAATGCTGTTGAAACTTGGGAATTTTATTAAGTGAAGTTCGATAATCTTCAGCATAATATCCAACTTTGTTAATCTTCAACACACAATTTGACTTAAGTCTCTTCCTCTTCCTGAAGATTGTCCTCTGCCTCTGCTTTGACTTCTATTTTGAGATTGTCCTCTACCTTGATTATTATTTCCTTGTCCTTGAAAATTGCCTCTTCCTTGGTTGTTTCCTCTACCTTGAAAAGTATTCCTTCCTCCTCTGTTAAAATTGTTTCCTCTGCTTTGGCTTCGACCTCGACTTTGTACATTATGTGCTGCTTGATTCTGATTCCCTCTGCCTCTACCTCGAGAACAATCTGCTGATGATTTACTAGTGTTGGGCTCTGTGAGAAAAACATCTTCACCAACTTTCTTCTTCTTCCCAAAAGTTTTATCATGTTGAGTTAACATTTCTCAGAGTTCATCAAACTTTAGTTTCTCTAATTTCCCAATTACTTGTAGAGTCTCCAAAAAATGCGTGTAGGAAGAAGGAAGTCCAACAATTACAATTGTGACCATAAGCTATCATCAATTGCGGGAAAACCAACATTAATAATTTCTTGCCTAATATTCTTAAGTCTTGAGATATATTCAATAACATCACTGCATTCAATTAATTTTTGTTGCAATAATTTTAATTGTAGATCGACTTTCTTTGATTCAGGCTGAGTATCAAAGAGGTCTTTAAAAATTGTCAAAGCCGACCAGGCATCTGTAGCATTTTCTATATGGACATACATTTCATCATTCACAGAAGATTTAATACGAGCTAAGGCTTTAGCATTCTTGATTTCCCATTTTGCTAGTGCAGCTGCATCTGTGGGTTTATTTGGCTTAACATCTCCATCACATATACCCTGCCATAATTCACTGTAAATGAGAGTGCTTTCGATGAGATGATGCCATGTTTTATAAGATTTTGTGCCTTCAAGTTTGTCGGAGTCAGAAAACAAATTACTGAACTTAGACATTGTAGTGTTAAGACTTCACACCATGAATCAAGCTCCAAAAAACTCAAGATGCGTGACACAACAACAACACATGACGCAAAAAAAAACGAACTATTGGGGCTTGGCCTTGACCCTCAAATAGTCGTCAAAACAGGAGAAAATTGACTGAGCTTTGCACTTGGATCTAGTCAATTTCTCAAATTTTTACAAGGCAACTTTCAAAACTTGACTTTTACAATGGTGCTTTTGCACAATCTGGTACAAAAAAGTTACCCCCCCTCAAAGTAAAATTACTTTGAGTTACAATGCCACACTTATCTCTCCAAAAACAAATTACAAAAAAATATCTCCTTATTACTCAAAAAATAACAAATGACCTTATTCCTCCACAAATATTACAAAATCCTTGTTACTCCAATAATATTACATAAAAATATATATCTTGTATCCCCAAATTCCTATTTCCACAAATTTAAATGAAAAAGCCATGTACTATGTAAATGAAATCCTTGTTACAGCGCTAATTCCCCAATGGAACTGTAGTTGGCTAGAAAAAGTATCTTCCAAAAAATACAAAAATGTGAACTGAAGCGATCTAATTGAGAACATTACAAGCATTTTCTGAAATCTTTACCTTATTAGTTTCACAATTTAGGAGATCAACAGTGCACAGGTTCAAGCATCCACGTGTTCCATCCAAAACATGAGATCCCGAGCTCTTCAATAAAAAACAATCTCAGCTTCCACAAGAGAAATGTTCTCATCTTCTTCAAATGCAATAATGCTCATGGAAGATTCTAGCCAGTAACAATGGTTTCTCTTAACCCCATTAGATGAAACATGACCTCCAATTCCACATTTCATCGCACCATTGTAATCTATCACACACTGAACCATACTCTGCCATTTGTACATACAATCATACTCTGAAGTCTGCACTTATATGTCTGAAACTTCGTTTTTTTTCAACGAGATTTGGTAGGTAGGGGATCAATACCCATGCTCCAGCTCGTGTAGATCACCAGAGAAGAACACACACATTCATTTGTGCCAACGAAAATAAGATGGAACCATACATACTAAGCCCATAGGAAATCATTAAAGCACCGTAATTCTTCATCGATCTCTATCATTCAGTGCCAAAATTTCTCCTTTGGCTACTGACACACCAGAATTACATGTTCAATTACAAAGCATTTGTGAACATCGGGGACTTGATCCACATACTCTACCTCATCGATCTCTACCAAATAGCATCAACACTTTACACCCCTCGCACACAAAGAGTATATATATATATATATTATATATATATATATATATATATATATATATATTTTAAATAATGTTGCCACTAAATCCGATCAATTCATGCACACACATTAGACGAGGCTACTGCAAACGAGAATCTCAAGGTCCTAGACCTTCTCAGGAGCGAGCAGGAAGTCATCCTTCAGAAAATCAACAAAGTACATCAGAAAATCTCTCGGACTGGTATGCTTTTTGGTCCATCTTGTTCATTCTACAATATAATAGTGAAATCTGGCGGGGAATCATTCAAGTCATAGATGAACCTAGGGGCTAGGGTGCGGAGTCTTTGGTTTTGGAGTCCACAGAAATAGAACTTGTAACCTCGGTTTCCCACAGAGTTACTAGAGCCGCCGTTTCTTCTACTATGGAAATTTGCAGAAAAGTCACACAGATTTTGCATATTTTGATAATAAAAATGATTTTAGAATTTTCAGATCTAAAATCAATAAAAAAATTTGCAAATTTCATATCAATCTTTTGTTGATCACTTCAACGGAGTTGAGTTTTCCACGATCTGATAGAGATGGAATCTCCTCCTCAAATCAACTGCAGCATTACTAGAGCTCTAATACCACAATAATGGCAGAAGTTTCCTCATACACATAATTTTATTAATCAGAAAAAAACAATTACATAATTGATTTTGCAAGAGTTTACACCCGAACAACACAAACACTCTTGCAATGAGCTATTTATAAGCTCCATATCCTAACTACCTCTAATTATGGATCACTTATTAAATAACAAGTGTCCATTTACAATAAACGCTATTCAAACCAACTAGCTAACAAATCTCCTAAAATAGAGCCTAAGATACTACACATTTGGAGAGTCATATCTAGTTACAAAAATATGCTAATTCTAAAAGTCTCCATTAAATATGAAACATTCTAGAATAATAATTATTAATTTAATATCTTAAATTAATAATTATTTTTTTCTAATTTTATAACCTATGATAAACTTGTATTTTTGGATCATCTAACAAATTACATTGTAAATCATTAGGTATTAAAAGACCAAAAACCCCCCAAAACAACATAAAACATAAAAACAATGAACTAAGAAGGGTTATCTAGCACAAACAATGCACTACACTTCATCAGTTTACGACACCCAGATTGATAATTTATGTAGAGCAATTTAGGACACTAAATTGACCAAAATTTTTGGTTCCGTTGCCAGGGAAGTGTAACTAGGTAGCCTTATCTCTTACATTAAAAGAAAATGACACGCATAGAGAAAGAAACTCTTGGGGTAGATTTACAGCTAGGGGCAGAAGTTCAATTTCTACAACACCGCCTACTCCACCACGAACAAGAAAAGGCACATCTCCATCCCAAACTCATACTCCCAGCCATAGGACTCTTGGAATCTCCTACTTCATCTACCAAGTTAGTCCTAGGGGAGAAAAATTTTGAATCTCCAACAACAGGAATAAACTTCTTCACCTCCACAAGAGAACACATTGTAATTAAGGAATTAGGAATACCTGGTGAGGAAGAGGAAGTATAACCTCTCTCCCATATACCATTAATAGAAGAACCAAAAGAGGAGCAAGTAACCTTGCAGGTTGAACCCTATACTAACTCTGAAGAAACTATAATGGCAGAAGAAGAACAAGATGGAGAATTCTCACTGTTTGGAGGAGGGGGTAGAGGGAGAGGTAGAGGAAATAATGGAGGAGGTAGAGGAAATAATGGAGAAGATAAAGGAAATAATGGAAGAGGCAGAGGAAATAGGGAAATAGATAATTCTTTTGGATTCCCTATAGTGGATGAGGAAACAAATTCCATAATGAAAAACTTCTCACCTTCTGTCCTCCTAAACTTCTATGGGTTGAAAAGTGAGGATCCTGAAACATTCTTATTTGAGTTTGAAGCCTTCTGCAAAACCTATGACTATCTAGAAGACTCTCAAAAACTCAAGTTGTTTCCTTCAAAACTAAAAGGAGTTGCTTTGAAATGGTTTATGGGGTTAGTTACTCAATCCATTAGAACATGGAATGACATGAAAAAAATGTTTTTGGATAGGTACTTGGATTATTGCATGCCTACCAATCACAAAGATGAAGTGTTCAAAATGATGCAAAGAGAAGATGAAAACTTAGAAGATTTGATTGAGAGGTTCAACTATAATTTGAAAAGAGCAAAGATGAATGATTTAGATGAAGAAACCTTGAAAGCTCTTTTATTAAAAGCCATTAGAGATGAGTGGATAGATATCCTCAGCATGATGGGGAAGGGGGATATTTCTCAACTCCCATGGAATGATATAAGAGAATTGTGTGTTCGTTTCTCAAGAGGGAAATCTAAAATAGGGAAAGGGCCAAGAGATCCTTCTCTTGTTAGAGTAAAAAAAATCTCCAACGCTATCTGTAAGCAGGGCAGAAATTGGTAATATGCTTGATGAATTTAAAACTTACATTCTAGGGAGCCTTAGTGAGCAACTAGACACCCTTAAAATAAAAAACAAGCAGAAAACCGAGGCTGATGCTTTAGCCATTTTTTGTCCAAAATGTATAAAAAAAATGCTCTAGGGGAATGCCCTTTAGATGCAAAAATTGTAGAAACTTGTATGATTTTCTCAGAAAGTCATGAGACCAAGGGTTGTCCTTAAATCCCAAGTCTTAAGGCTGTCTTTCAAGAGGAAACAGTCCCAAATTCTGTAGAACCTCTTTGTTTTATTGCTAGAAGACCTTGGCAAGGGCCACAAAAGCAGGGATTTAACAATCAAATGTATCTTCAGCCCCCACCAAACTGAAATTCTTGGTAGCAACCTTGGCTTCAACCTCAATATCAGTCTCAATCACAACCGTGGGCACAAGGAGTACAAAATCCTTATGGGAGATTTTCTCAATATTATCAATATCCTCCATCATATCAGAATTATCCTCTCCCACACATTCAACAACAAAATCAATAGCCACAACTTCAAAATTAGAATCCTCAGCTTTCATTGCCATTTCCACAACAAAACCAAAATCCTCAACTCTTGCTGCCATTTCAGCAGAAACCAAATCAGCTACCTGCCCAACCATTACCAAACCCCAATAATAAAATCCTCAGAATGCTTACATGGTAGAAGGAAAACAATTTCCAACTTACATGATTACTCCTCTAGACCTTAATGATGTTCAACTAAAATTTGGAAGGATATTAGAAAAGGAAAGACCTTCTGTAATTATTCAGGAACATGACATTTCTAAGGAAAACTCTCTAAAGGTCAATAAAAGTTTTGAGGGAACATCTCTCCAAAAAAAAACATTGAAAAAGAAAAACAAAAAGAATCAGTAACCGCAACTCCTATCATTGAGCAACCAACATCTACTTCTACACATCCTTTTCTTGAAAGACTACAAATTGATAGAGGGGTAGAAAAACAGATCTTGTTGCCCAACTATGATTTCCTAGATGAATTAAAGAATGTTTGTATCAAAATTCCTT
This sequence comes from Pinus taeda, assembly GCA_000404065.3. Classification (NCBI taxonomy): domain Eukaryota; kingdom Viridiplantae; phylum Streptophyta; class Pinopsida; order Pinales; family Pinaceae; genus Pinus; species Pinus taeda. Next base: position 172,265 of record APFE031336710.1, on the reverse strand, counting down.
TGCTACAAGCCATTAGATAAATTCCAATTCTAACCAAAACAATAAAGGAGTTGAGCATTAAAAAACCAGGAAGAAAAGCAAAAGAAATAAAAAGAATTCACCTGGTAGGGAAAATAGCAGACATAATGATGGGAAAAAATGCCATACAAAAATATGTCTAGGAAGTCCAATTGTGAAAACACATATCAATGGAGTTGAAATTCCAAATACATTGATTGACTTAGGGGTAGTAATAAACATCATGAGCAAACAAACTATGGAGCAGCTCAAGCTTCCTAATCTTCTTTACACACCTACCTTACTACAACTAGCAGATAGATCAGTAATCAAACCAGATGGTGTGCTAGAAGATATTTCAATATCCCTAGATTCTTGGGAATATCCTGTTGATTTCATGATCTTAACTCCCAAGAATAATCTAGGAGGACATCCATTCATATTAGGAAGACCTTGGCTAGCCACAATTGATGCTTTTATTAGCTGTAGATCTAGTGACATGTATATTTTTATGGTAATTCAACAAAGAAATTTACTCTATATCCTCCAGTAAAAGAAATCACAGAAATAGATGACAAAGAATGGATTGATGATGAAGATGATATTCAACCTCTCTTCACTATTTCAGAAATTAGTGAAGATAGTCAAATTTTAAACACATTGGAAAATTTTGAATCATCTTCAGAATATGATCATGAGAAATTTCAAGAAAAATCTAATGTTGAATATTTGTCATCTAGGAATATGTCTCTCTATTCTATGGAATAATTTGGTAGCTCTACAATTGAAATCTTTCTGGGAAGGACATTGAACATAAACAAAAACTTGGAGAAACTACAACAAGAAGAGCTAATCAAAACATTACAAAACCATTCTACTACATTTGCATGGGAATACACTGACATGAAAGGCATTGATCTTAAGACTTGTATCCATCACATCTACATTGAGGAAAATAGTAGACCTATCAGAAAACCTCAAAGAAGGATGAATCCAAATCTTAGGGAGATTGTGAAAGAAGAGCTCCAAAAATTATTGAATGTAAACTTCATTTACCCAATTTCAGCTAGCCAATGGGTTTCTCCCTTGGTAATTGTGCCTAAAAAGAATGGTAAATGGAGGGTGTGCATTGACTATCGAGAACTGAACAAAGAAACCCTTCAAGATCATTTTTCCTTGCCTTTTATAGATCAAGTGTTAGATACATTAGAAGGTAAGAAGTATTTCTCATTCTTGAATGGCTTTAGTGGTTATAATCAAATTCAGGTAGCACCTGAAGATCAAGATAGGACCACATTTACTTGTCCATGGGAAACTTATGCCTACCGAGTACTTCCTTTTGGGTTATGTAATGCACCTGCAACATTCCAAAGAGCAGTACTAGGAATTTTTTCTGATCTAATACATGATTGTGTAGAAGTATATATGGATGATTTTACAGTCTATGGGATTACATTTGAAGAAGCTTTGGAAAATTTGGAAAAAGTGCTTAAAATATGTAAGGAAACAAACCTTTCACTAAGCCATGAAAAATGTTTTATGATGTCTACAGAAGGTATTATTTTAGGACATCACATTTTAGGAGATGGGATTAAAGTTGACAAATCTAAAGTTGAAGTCGTCTCTAAATTGTCAATTCCAAAAGGATGTTAGAAGTTTTCTGGGATTTATAGGGTACTATAGAAGGTTTATAGAAAAATTCACTAAAATAGCATCTCCACTCTTCAAATTGCTTACCAAAGATTGTGAATTCAATTGGAATTCTGATTGCCAGTTGGCATTTGAAACCTTGAAAGAAAAATTTTCTGAAGCACCCATTTTAAGAGGTCCAAATTAGAAGCTCCCTTTCCATATTTCAACAGATGCTTCAGATACAACTCTGGGAGCTATATTAGGACAAAAATATTTGATTCCTTATGCCATTTACTATACAAGTAAGAATTTGACTCCCACTAAGTTGAATTATACTGTGACTGAAAAGGAATTTTTAGCTGTTGTTCATGCAATAAACAAGTTCAGACGCTATATAACAGGTTATGAAACCTTTGTTCATACAAATCACTCTACAATTAGATATTTGATGAATAAACCTATTACTAATAGTAGAGTTACAATATGGCTTTTACTTTTGCAAGAATTCAACATTACTGTGTTAGATAGACCTGGAAAACAAAACATAGTTGTTGATTTCTTGTCTAGGATTTAGAATATCAAAGAAGATTCTCCGATTGAAGATAAGTTCCCCGATGAATATATTTTTGCAGTAACTACTCAAACTCTGTGGTTTGTAAATGTTGCTAACTACTTGGTCACAGGGAAGTTACCTTCACATTTGTTTCCTAGAGAGAAAAGAAAAATTATTCAAGCAAGTGCAAGATATTCATGGATCACTAACGAATTGTATAAAACAGGGCCAGATCTTATGATCAGAAGGTGTGTCAGGGAAGATGAGATGCCCGAGATTCTTAAGGCATGTCATGATGAGCCATGTGGTGGACACTTTACTGACAAGAGGACAGCCTATAAAATCCTTTTGTTAGGATATTATTGGCCAACTATCTTCAAAGATGCTAAAGAATATGTCAGGAGATGTGATAACTGCCAAAGGGTAGGGAAATCTGCTCCCTCAAATGAAATGCCATTGCAAATTCAGGTACTCATCAAACCCTTTGAAAAGTGGGCCTTAAATTTTATTGGACCAATTAATCCTCCATCTAAGTAGAAAAGGGATATATTGGTATGCACTGATTATGTCACTAAATGGGTGGAAGCCAAAGCATTACCTTTCGCTAATGAAAAACCTGTAGTTAATTTTCTTTTTGAGGACATCTTCACTCGTTTTGGTGTTCCAAGAGAAATTGTGACAGATCATGGATCTCAATTCACATCTAACATGGTGGAAAGGCTTGTGGAAGAATACAAGATCAAGCATCGAAAATCTACTCCCTATCATCCACAAGCAAATGGTCAAGTAGAATCTACAAATAAAGTGATTGAAGGAATCCTCACCAAGACTATGCATCTACATAGAAGAGATTGGGTAGAAAGGCTTCCTGAAGCCTTATGGGCCTCTAGAACTACATGGAGGAACACAACGGGACATACACCCTATGAACTTGTTTATGGGAAACAAGTCCTATTCCCTATAGAAGTCCAAATAAGAACTTTCAAGATGGCAGTCCAATTGGGACTAGATTTATCAAAGGCACAAAAGCATAGGCTGGAGCAATGAAATGAACTTGATGAAATCAGGAAAGATGCAGTTCGAAGGACTGGTATAGTCCAACAAAAGAGGGTTAAATGGCATGACAAATATATCAAGGACAAGGGGTTTCAAGTGGGAGATTGGGCATTGTTATTTGATTCAAAGTTTAAAGATTTTCAAGGGAAGTTTCAAACTCATTGGCTTGGGCCATATGAGATTGAAAAAGCTTTTAGTAATGGAGTGGTGAGGATCAAAACAATAGATGAAAATAAAACTCCTCTTCTTGTGAATGGTCATAGATTAAAGATATATCAAAAACCCATCTCAAAAGAGGAGTTCATTAAGATTTTTCAAGACAATTCTGAAATGAAGTTAGTGAAGAAGAATCTTTCTTCTCCACTAACTTAGTATTTATTTTTCCTAAATAAAAAAAAAAAAAGAAAAAAAACAAAAACAAAAACAAAAACAAAAAAACAATAATAATAATAATAATAAATTGTATAAGGTTGAAAATCAATCATTGATTGACATACTTATACAGAAAATACAGGGTGAAAATCAGAGGTTTCTGACATCCTATATTTTCCATTTTCTTTCTTAATAAGTAGTGACAAAAATCCACAGTCACTCTGTAGTTTATATTTTGCAAAAATTTATCATCTCATATCACCTCACTCTGTTTTACTTTTGCAGTTTCACTTCATCCCAATGTCATATTTCATCAATAATTTCTTTTCCTTTTTTCCTTCTTCACTATTCATTCCATCTCCATTTCATTTATCATCTTGTCTTACATCTCATTTCATTTCACTTACATATCCATTTCCATTTCATTCATGATCCATAAACCATATTTCACTTTCTGTTTCACATTCTGCAGCTGATTATGTTCTGCAGCTAATCTGATTCTGCAGCTACAAATTGTTTAACAGTTCAAGCACAAGTGTACAGTTCATAATAAAAATCATGTATGTAGGATATTGAAGAAAGAATTCAATTTTTGAAGACTAATCATGCTCAAGGCACCTGTGGATCTACATCAAAGGAAAATTTTAGCAAGAAAAAGGTAAATACAAAAATTTATTTCAAAAAGCAATTTGAAAACATAAGCTTGTATAATATGTATGATCACATGTCTCCTTAATTAACCATTATTTTATTTGACCGCCACGATGTCTCCGCCATATATTCCACCTTTAATGACAAACAGTCTCAATGATTCCTTCATAACCAATCTCTGCTTCAAACTCCATAACTTGTACTCATACAATCCTCCACAACTGCACTTGATACACTTGTTAAAGGTCAAGATAACGATGTGACCTACCTATCTATGACTCTCTAAACCCTGACTGTCTATTTATTACATGCCAACTCTTAAGTTTTTCTCTCATATTCACGCAACCATTTCATATACACAGTCATTTTGTTTCCTTATCCACAATCATTCTGTTTCCATATGCCCAGTTACTCCATTTCCATATACACATTCATTCTACTTCCTAAATAGCACTCGTTCCATAGACAGTAAAAAGTAATTTTGAGATCAGTAAATTCTATAGAGCAAGGATCATGGGACTCATCGTCAGGGTAGATCCCATAGGGGAAAAATTCATGGAAGGATATCCCCAACTTAAGGAGATGCTGCAGAAGACTGGATGGCTCAAGTTCATTAAAAATTTTGATGGATATCATACGGAGATCACGAAATCTTTCGCTAGATCCTTTGATGGTATAGAAGTGGAGATTGGGGACATCAAGTTTGCAATAACAAAATCCTACATAACAGAGGCTATAGAACTACTAAGACTTGGTGAGAGGTAGTTCAAAAACAAAGAATTCCACAGTGAATCATGGAAGGTATTCCTCAAGAACCCAGGTATGGATGTCAATGTATTTAGGAAAGGAATCCCTATTTTAGCACTCAAAAATAAATGGAGAAGCATGCTTTTGATATTGAAAAAATTTATTACCTGTGAGGCAATATTTGGATGTATGTATGTTTATCATAGATGTTTATTGGTGAACTTTCTAGATAATGGGGACATCAACCTCCCTTTCTTCCTCCTAAATAGTCTAAGGAGAATGGCTTCAAATGTACAGAAGAAAATAGAATCTCTGGAAACAACCATGTACCACCACGGATTGGTCAAAATCCTGGTTGAATATCATCTAAAGAAAATAGGGGACACCTGGGAAAAATTTCTGATAAGAAACCATTTCCAAGGGACCCCAAAATCTCCTGAAAAAGATAGTGTCAGAAAGAGTAGGAGAAAGAAAATCAATCTCACCATTCAAAGCAACCCTGAACCTTCAGCACAAAAAAATGATGAAGAAGAACCAAGCTCTGAAAAATTAACAGAGATCAAAAAGAAATCAAGCAAAGGAAGAAGATAAAACAGAGAGCTGGTGGAATTACTGAGAACGCACTTGAATCCTTATTACAACCAGATGATGAACAACCAATCTCTCAAAAATTGACAGAGATTAAGAGACAAATCAAGGGGAAGGAAAAGATAGGAAAAGAGAAAAAGGGTGCAAAGGAGGAGAACATAAAACCCCTTAGAAAATCTCTAGGCTCAGAGGAATGGTAAAGAAGGTCTCATCAAAGGAAACAAAGTTCATCAACTTGGAAGGAGAAACCCCAACATCATCTCCTGAAAATATTCCACTTATATGCAGTCCTCAAAACTCTCCTAGGCATTATTTTGAAGGCAGCCCCAGTGGAGGATCCCCAAGCATAGATACAATTCAACAACAAACTTATGATTACATAGAATCACTTGAAAAGAAAAATGCCTCAAGGGATCCAGGTTCCTCAGCCAATCCAGAACAACCTGCCAATCCAAAAGAACCTCTGACTGATTCACTCAAATAAGAAATCTATGAGTTGGAGATATTTAACATGCATATTAAGAAAGAAAATGAAGCCCTAAAGGAACAAAGCAAATTGGATAAATCCAAACATGACAATACCATACTGCACTTGGGCCTATGGTACAAGAAAAGTAGGAAGTTGAATAGGAAGAACATAAACTTGAACAAAACAATAATCAACCTCAAGTATAGACTTCTCATGAAGAAACCAAGGATGGCTATTACTTCAAAGAAAAGCAAGAGAAGCAAGTTAGATGTATTGGCAGAGGTATCTGAGTAGATGCAATGAAGGAAAAAGTTCACAGTTTTGGGAATATCGCATGGGGACATACAATGAGTTTGTAGTCGGGGTATGTTGAGCCTCAAAATTACTCTTTCCATAGCAACCCTTTTTCATTCTTTTTCCTTGTTTTTCCATGAGAAAGATGCATTCTCATCACCAATGACTAGTATATAGTATCTTAAGGAAGACATTTAGTGATTTAAATATTATTCTTTTATGTTTTTCTATTTGAATAAGCTTTTGTATATTAGCTACGGAATTTAGCCTATTCTATAGCTAATCGGTTGTTCCGTAGCTACCTTCATGCTTTAACAAGTTCTAGGTGTCAGAAGGAGAAACTAACTACATGGGCAGCTTGGAAATCATCGTTACAGGGACCTTGTCCTATTCACCTAGCCCAGATCGACAAGGAAGATGGTTTAAGACTACGGTCAATGGAGAAGTCAAACATAGAGACCGAAGGTAACAGAACTCTATTTCGTGGATAACGAACACGTTTCACGGTAATAGGAAGTGTTATCCGAAACAACTACCTGAACCTACAGACGCCAATTGCCACTTGTGCTACTGAATCCAATATCCCCCATCTTGGATTCGTATCTCCAGCAGCTGAGGAAGAAATTCCGTGTACCTGTCTTCTACGTGTTTTGGTTGTAGCATATTTTTCTCCACAAACAGTTGTATGGTTTTCTTATAAATACCTGTGTAAAGAATCAAGGAAGTTAGTAGTGATAGTGATAGTTTTATTATGTAATCAAAGTTCTAAACTCTGTAATTTCTAAGCATTAAGATTGCATGTTTTATGAAAGTCTGAAGGAGTTTTCTTGGAGTTGATTGAGCCAGCATAGCCTACTCAGTTGCAGAGAGCCCCTGCATTGAAGAAGGTTTCATTTCATTTCATGTTATTTTTCTTATTATTGTTAACTGTAAATTGATCATTTTCTTCCACAGTGTTTATAATCATTTACTTGCTAACAATGTTTGTAATTCAGTTTCCGTCATTTTCTTATTAGTAGTGTTCATAATTTAGAGTAGCTTCCATTTGCTTGATCTCTTTTTAGTTTTTATCAGTAGTTAGAAGATGAAGTTCAGTAATGTAATCTAGTTTTCTTCATTCACTGTTTTACTAGTCTTTCAATTCTCAATTAGACTGATCAATGCCATTTACTGTCTTTGCCATTTTAATTTTTAAGTTTACTAACTCATGGTGTGAATGAATGTCTTTAAAAAAAACCCTTCAAGCTGATAATTCCTCCTAAACTAAGTGGTTGAGCATTTCATTTATGCAATGAGTCTTTGTTGCATCTCTGTATTTTCTTTCTGTTAGAATAATGAAGTACATAATTTCTCAAATGTCATCCCAAGGGGGCTTTCTCCCAAAATTGAGAGGTAGAGCAACTAAGTATTTCATTTATTTTTATTTCTGTAATTAGTTAGGCATTAGTTACAAATTTCACTTTTAGTTCTTAAATCATGATTTGGAAATAATGGTAAAATAGGAATAAGAAACTCTGTTTTCATTTCTTGCTTAAGCTTTGATTCCAAGTCCGTCTCAGCTCTGTTTTCATTTCTTCATTAAAAGCTTTGTTTTAATTTTTAGATTTTGAGTAGTCCTTACATAAGTTAGACTCAAGTTTTCGATAATTACATTGTAAATCATTAGATATTAAAAGACCAAAAACCCACAAAACAACATAAAACATAAAAACAATGAAGTAAGAAGGGCTATCTAGCACAAATAGTGCACTACACTTCATCAGTTTACGACACCCAGATTGATAATTTATGTAGAGAAATTTAGGACACTAAATTGACCAAACACTTACCTTAGCTGCCACTTTTTCATTCCACCTTCTTGCGGCCAGTTGGGTGACACACGGCTTGGCATCATCCTTCTCTTTCTGTGCTGTCACTTTCTCTAGTTCCGCTAAATCCGAGGCACACCACTCGGGAGGCATGTCTCCAATACTGTAAAGATCGTGTCGTCAATGGCTACAAATGGTAGCTTTTTCCACTACTTCGTCGGATCCTTCTGTGCCTTGATGTATATGTTGTGCATATTTGCCTTGAAGTCTGCAAAACTCTGTAGACTATTGTGCAACATAGATGACAGGCGCGAACCCTTGTTGATCCACATTCGGATGCTCACGAATCCATTTCACATCTTTGGTGGCATAGAGCGAAGCGTACTTCGCGGCCTCTGGTAAGTGTCAGTCAATGTTCAGGAACTGACTATCCTCCGGTAGTTCTCCCACTACCATCAAGATGGATAAGAGTTAACCATGCATAGTGGAAGGTCTTACCTTGCTCCTATGCTTCGCGACAGTTTAAAAAAAACTCCTCGCAGAGGAACTCGGCCCAGTTGAACTGGACCCCCTCTGCGCATTATTTGGCCAACGTGACCACCAGCACTAGTACCTCATCAGCACGACATTTTTTCATCACTTTACCGGCCAGGAGTTGGGTGGCTATGCGCACCCCCTCATCCTTGATGCTGGAGATGGCGTAGCCCCTCTTCTTTTTCTCCAGCTTATACTTTGCCTTCATGGCCTCTACGAGAGCCAAATCGCTACTTTTCCTGGTTATCGTCGTGGGGTCCTTTCCCTTATAAGGAAGTTGAGAAATTTGGTGGATGAGGTCTGTTGTGATGGGAATAGGCTCCTCCAGCCATAGATACCCATCATTCACCAGGTAGATCAGCTACTTGATGACGAAAATGGTGATGGGTGCATGGCAGAAATGTGGAATCCATAACAAGTGCAGCAACCTTGCCTTTTCCACACCGCGTAACCATTTTCGCGGCTCTAACGCTATCACTGACCCCTTTGTATTCTACTTCATTAGATTTGTCATATTTAAGTGTGGGAAATTCTTGTTGTCCGCGAGGTCCTAGTCTTCAAATTTCATGGTGGGCACACGACCTATGTGCGAGCCCTCAAATATAATGCCATCAGGGAGGAGCAAGGTCTGGAGTGAACTCTTTGTTGCATCCAAATTCTTCAGTACTTTTTCTTTCCCTTTCCACGGAGGGACATATGCTGGCAGTTTCACTATAGAATAGAACGGTTGGATGTCCTCCTCCACACCTTATTCTTCTTCTACGGCGACAATCAGGGCCCACAAATCTTCTTCCTCCCCATCTGTTTCAATCGTGATTGCCTTCCCTTTTTCTTCCATTGATAACTTGCTATGTTGTGGATTCATCGGGAACATGCGTACTGGTCCCATTGCCTGCTTATCCTTCTTTGGCCTTGGCGTCCGCGGTGATTTGGGGATTTCTGTCACAACCCTAGTGCCTTTAGAAACATCTTGTACCATGGGGGTCTGCGCGGCCTCACCGGTGGTTCCTTCCTCAATTCCCAACCCATCCTTAGTGGTCGTCATCATCTCTACACAATATTTTGTCTCTCGCAAACTCAGGGGCTCTATTATCACTCGGCTCTCAACACTTTGTGCTCTGCTCAACCGATCAAAGGTCCGCTGGCTAGCCCTTTGAGTTTTATAGCACCTTTTGAATTAAAATTCGACCATTCCCCCCCATTTCGGGCCATCCATGCTTCCTTGGCGGCAGATTTTCCCAAATCTTGCCCACAACTTTCACCGTAAATTCCTGCTGCCTGCTCCATTTGGCCTCAAATCAGACATCTCGTCATGAATAGTGACACCAATGGTCACTTCCCAACTGACCTGCGTGGTAGCACAACCCTCCGTGCGCGGTCGCGAACCCTATGATGTCCTGCTCCTGTGCACATCTCTCATATCGCGCAGCCCCCAGGTAGAATATTTTATAGTCTCGTGCTCCCTTTCAACTGCCTGGGGTGCTAAGACTGTCCTTCCTACGGCTAGTCAGGTGGGCGCACCACCCGTGTAGGGCTTCATCTCATCCTCCACCATGGTTCACGGAGAATCCCCATCTTCCCTTGTAGTGATCGGCATCGCGCTCTCTACTATTTGCACCGTGCTACCCTGGTCACTACGTTTGGTGAGATACGGTCTCAGCCACGACTACAGACTAACCAATTCATGACAATAGCTTTCCAATTTGTTAGTTTGACTATATGCACCTTGCTTTGCCATCCTCGGTTTCTTGACGAGAAATACTTCCTTTATTTCATTTTCCAGCTTCTTGACCTCTGTGTCCATTAAAAACTTTACTCCCTTAGCCGTACCCGATCTTTTTCAAGTTCGCAAAGTATAAAGTTTCCCTATCGAATTTCTTCCTCAAGTCTTATATGTTCTGTTTCGCATAACTATGTGCTTTCTTCGTTTCGGTCAGCGTGGACCATTGTATCTATGGGTGCTATTATGTGCGAACTCATCTTCATATGCTCCACAGGGACTATAGCCCCTGCTCCATACTTCAGCTTCGAAAGCGCTTGTGCGGTCATAGTTTTGCACATGGTCCTATAAGCCCATAAAACCACTAGTACGTGCAGGTCCCAGTCGGTGCGTCTCACATGGTGGACCATGTTCAGCACTTCGCACACCTTGTCAAAGGCTTCCCCATGTATGATGTTTGGTGTGCTAGGTTTTATCATGCTTCGTCTTTGCGCACTTGTATTGCCTACTTCTGCTTGTTGTTTCTATTTCCTATCGTAATAGCAGTGTGTGTTCATGTGGGTTGCGTACCATATGCTTGTACCCATGTGGAAAGGTGGGTGCGCAAGCTGTTTCACACCTCATAACTGGATCTCATCCATAGCTGAGGTTTTCCAAATGGAATAATCATCCCCCTTCTACATTTGTGCCATCTCTCAATACTTATCTGATGCATACCCCACCACCTTGTGGGCATCGTGCGTAATGCCCATTTCAGAGCATCAAACCACTACTATCTTGGCACCGCGCTTTCAAATTTGTTTTGGAATTCATCCACCACTGTCAACCTATCATACTTAGGCAGATCCCTTGCCTCTGTTCTCACACAGCGTAGTGATATTACCATCATGTTGCAATTGAGCATGGTTACCTCGTGTAACCAGTTCTGCCATTGTTCTGTTTCCTCATCCGAATCTGATGTGCAAGAGCTTTCACGCTCCCACGAAATCTGGCCATCTACTGTAGGATTCACCCAATCCTATTCCCGAGCAGTTATCTTGTAGATACAGTTTAGCTCATCATCGCTCTCGTCGTCACGCACTGGCTCTATGTAGCGCGCTCCTTCCGCAGGGTCTAAAGGCTCCACTACGCGTAGTGACTTTTTCTCAAAAATCATTTTGCACTTCTTTAGATTTATTACTCTGTTCATATATGTGGCCTAGTCTATTCCCAGTAGTGGGGGATAGGGATTTCTGTCATCAAAAATCTCTATCACTTCAAAATCCGCCAGCGCGCTCACACCTTCAATATCCATCGTTACTCCTTGCAATCTTCCCATGGGTAAGATCTTCAGTTGGTTTTGCATTCACAATTGAATAGGAGACCATTATAGCTTGAGTCTACCCATGCATTCCCATGTTTGATCCTAGATCTAGAATTACTTGATCCATTTCATACTCCCCGATTTGCACAGTCAATCTCATTTCCCTTCCTGTTCGTGATGTATGCTTTCCAAGCTTCTGGACTAGACGCGGTTCTCCTGACCCAGTGCACCTAGTGATAAGTTCCTGTAGTCCTTTCACAGCTTTGCTGTCTCGCAGCAGTTTCATACTTGTCTCCAGAAAGGTTGTGATCATTGAAGAATCCATCTCTGGCTCTAGTTGATCCTTACTACTTGAAGTGGAGGCCTCCGTGAAGCTCTTCTTAGCTTCCATGAATGTCTCCTTCACGTGCTCTATATCAAATTTAGGTTCCTTTGTAGGAGCCTTGTGAACCCATGCACTTTCTTCAAGTTGCTTACCTTTTGCATCTCCTGTCATGATACCACTTCTGAGCACTGTGTTTACATTGGGTCCCCTTCACATGGCTTAGACCTCATCATTTGCAAATCCTTAGCCGGGGAAGGCTAGAGTACCCCTTTCTCGCGTAGCCTCGCTATCAGTTTAGGGCAGTCCTCTACCTCATGATCAAACTGAGTACATATAAGCATGATTTTCTCGTCGGATTTGTACAATTGCAGGCATAGTGCCATGGTCGTCTACAATTATAACAGATTAGTTGTTTGCGACTCCTTCTTGGTCCCATTCCACCTCAACCTCATCCGCACCCCTGAAATCCACCGTGCGTCATTCCCGTATTTGGGTTGAGGGCTCGTGTTTCGGCCTGAACCATATAGGTAGGAGTCTGATCCATCATTATCTCATAACTTCTTCAGGTGCGCTTGTCATGGCCTACCGACCTACAGAAATTACAGAACAATTGTTGGGAGGTCTGCGTATACTTTTGCAATAGATGACAATTATCCATAGCGTGTTTTCCTCCTATCTGACAGATCGCGCACCATAATGTAGGCGTCGTGCTTCGTCCTTCTTGTGCCTCTGGTCTTAATGGCATCGACCCTCCTCCTGCCAGGTAATTTGCAAAGACTAGGCAATGGTCCTTGTCATGCCCCTGTCCTTTGCATTTCATGCACCATACCTCCTCGTGCGCTTCTGGGAAAGTTGTCCAGTCTTGTTTCAAACTTTGCATTTCCAGACACAAATTTTGCAGTTGCACGTGGATTTGTTGGACTCTCAGACCAGGATCTTGTATTAGGGTCTCGTGCAGTCTCATTGCAATCTCCAAAGCTTCAGCCTGGGTGGATAACTTCTACTGTGACAGCGCTATCCTTAGATGCGGTGTTAGGGATGCTACAAACCATGCACGGTGATGCCCATCTATCAAGGTCATGTTGGCTTCACGAATCATACTCTTCAGTCTCTGATCTAGATCCCATGGGGTCTTGCTTGGAAGCATCGCGATCTCCTTAAACCTGATAATCGATTGTGTCTCCAACTTTGGCCTGCTAAATTCCCTGTTCATCACAGCTTGGATATCTGCAATCCCTGCGTTCGGATGGTCATTAGAATGCTTAATGTAAATTTTAGTGCGTGATCTTGAAACACTTTTACCAACATTGCATTCTTTATATTGTCATCCATGACTCCTTGTGCTTCCCATATGGCCCTTACCACGAACCAAAATTGGTCGAGATCTTCGTTCCCTAATCCCCTGAATATCGAAAATTTTATCGTGCTTGCCATGTTGAACTGTGGTGGTGGCAGAGGTGGTGTGGGTAGATATGGAGGTGAAGATGGTGAGACTGGTCGCGGTGTAGGTGGAGGTGGTAGGAGCGAAATTCGTTGCCTTATTAGACTGATCGCACTTCTCGGAGAAACTTTCACGAGCTCTTCCTTGCTTTCCCGCCGAGGAAAAATCAAGGGGCTATTCTCTATCTTTGTGCTACCTTCGTTTCTATAGATCCTCCCACTTTGCATAGCCCCAAACATCATTTTATTCGCATAACCTGCTTTTCACACAATAACACCTTAATCCAAGTGTTCAGAGATTTAATGTACTTACCTCACGGTCCTTTGAGGAAGAATCATTCCACCTCACTGTAGCTAACTATTGTGTCTACCGCGAACTCGGTGATAAACCCCACTATAATTCGATCGAGCCAATGGTCCACAGCATGTATGATCTTATCTTCTGATGCTTCTAGTCCGCGAACTAATTCTGGAGTCCACACAATTGGTTTTTCGAGCCTACACCTTCCCTGACTGTCTGCTAGCTTCGCGATCCACTCATACAACCAAGAGGGAAAGGATGCAAAGAAAATTTCTTGGATTTATGTATATAAGCAGTGCTCCAACCATTGTTCCTTTGATACTCGCGGATTCCAGTTTTCCTACGTCGCGAACTCGTGAATCTTTTTGTCTAACCACCCTTCAATTTCTTTCTTCGTTGGATTCCAGTGACACGACATCAAACATCCCTTATGCAAATCCTGGTCCCAACAACGGAACCATTTGTTGGCTTGTTGGGGCCTAACCTAGGTTCGTGTAGAAATTTTACCTGTAGAAAAAACCGATATATGCAATGTCCTAAAGCATAATACTTGTTCTACTTCTACAAAACATTAAGCGGAAGCATAATCGAATTCATGAGCAACATCAAGTAAAAACATGAAATAATCACACATAACACAAGGTATATCCAGGGGAAAGCACCAACATAAAACCCCAGCCATGTGTTATCAATCAAGTGGAAATCCTCTTCACAATACAAAAAGAATCAACTCTCAAGCTATCCAGTTCTCAATGAACTATGAGAAGATATGAAGATATGTCTCATGAACCAACCAAGCCCTGTATATAAAGGCTTTACCTATGGTCCAATCCCTATTTCCTTGTGCAGTTTGCTTAGGAAATAATAGCAAAAGTGTATGCAATTAATTCCAAACATACCAAGTCAACCTATGGTCCAACTACGCAATCGTTGAGGACACTAGTTCCTCAATCATGCAAAAACTACTTACTAGAAATAGTCAAGCATCTGATAGTACATTGTCCCACAACTGATCTCAACTGGGTCTCTGACATAACTGACATGCAACAGTTATCCATGAGTGAATCCTTAGTTATCTAAAATAATAGTTGTCACATGCATGCAATCATTAACAAACTATATTTTATTATTTTAACAACTTGTTAAAATAATCTAACTGGACTTGACTAGTAATAACTAAGTCAATTGATTCTCTCATTATAGAACTCATACTTATTCCCTCAATCAGTGGAGGAAATTAAGGATAAATTCCTCAATCAGTGGGACAACTCATGCATGCTCACAAAGACTTCAAATTCAAATTTCCTTAACTAATTAACTCAATTGAATTAATTAATTAACATTTCCAACTGCTATTAAGACCAAAATTAATTTTTCTTCCTATAGATAGACTAGGGACTGCTATAAATAGGAAGGGACCCAGAAATGCTATTTTTAGAACTTTCTATTTTTAGCAGTTTCACCTCTCACCTAATGTGGCCAATGACCTCACTAGCCAAACTAATATTTTTAGACATGCTATTTTTAGCAGGTCTATTTTTAACACATTCTAAATTTAACATTTCTTGTTGCACATTTTTCAACAGTTTGGAGATGAGTTAGCCAAACAAATCTCGGTACTACTGGCCCTTTTGGCACGGAGCGTGGACTGAGGTCTCACCCTAAGTAGTATGGGAGGGTGCTAGAACTAGGTTTCCGCACCCTGGGGATGTCTAATGGGTTCCAGTGGTCCACAATTTGACTTTGCGAACACGTCACTAAGTGCACTTATTAGTACCTCATAGCCGATGATGCTGCCTCCGCGAAACCCTACTCGGGGGCCAAACAATGTTATTACCCAAATCCTTACTAGAAACCTGATATTAGTTGATTAACTTAGCTTATCTGTATGCTTTCATTTCTACTTAACAATATTCACCATTCATACAAAAGTGCGTTGTAAATAAACAGTATAATTGCACTTGATATCAAACATGTAATAATAGAAGAATGGATACATGGACTTCAGATAAAAATTCTCTTTATTATTCTTCTTCCTAGGTTATAGACTTGACTCTGCCCTCCGTACTCAACTGCAGGGGTCCATGCACTCAGCTGCAGACTCTACTAGGCCTCTACGCACTCAGCTACAGAGCCTCTACCTACTACTACAACCCAATATACTAGACTTTTGCTCTAGGATCACTATCTTTCAAACTCCATCCATTTGTTAACTAAGTACTTTACAACTTAGAGCCTTGCTCTATTTATACAATCCCATGGTCTGCAGACCATGGGTAGGCAGACACTACATACAAAACTTATGGTGGACAGCCCTATGATTCTAACATACAATTCTCGCTCCGTGCCCGCAATTCGTGGAGTTTTTACAATAATATTACTCAAAACTTTGGCTTTGAGCCCCAAACCATGTTGTGGGGGGATTCCATGCCCAAAAACCACTCACAGGAAGAACCAAATCCCTCTAATTTTTTGTTATCACCCACTAGCAGTAAGCGCTAAGTCCCCTCTTTGGTAGACACCTGCTCAGCTTACCAGAAGCACCAACTTCAAGGATTTGTTGTAAGTACCAACTTTCATATTCTTGGATTTATACAAGCACCAACTTGCAGGAAGCACTAACCTCCAAGCTCTACTCAAACATCCACTAAGATGGAAGCACCAAATCCCTATTTTGCAAGCTCCAAAATACACTCAATAAGGAACTTACTCCTCAGTATGATTGGTAGCCACTATGCCTGATTCTAGCTCTTTGTTCTCCATTGTGACCTTCTCTTTATGCATCCCATATAGCACTCTAGCATCTTATCAAGCTACAACAACATATATTAAGTTCATCTCTCAGCCCTCATTCAATCATCATTCAATAGTTCCCATCCCTATTCTTTTTCACAGGCATACTCATCCTTTCTCATAATAGCTCACCAACCCACAGAGCTCTCTACTTATGTCTCAAACAATGTTGCATCCCCCCACTTGTTCAATTGAAATCTTGGGTTTTTTTTCACTATAAGTGATAGGGAATGATGTTACCTTTATTTTCATCAACGCTACCCAATACTGTACTCAAACCCATGGTGTCCATATTTTTGTTCCATCAAGACACTTGGCCAATGTGGTTGCATTCATTCTGAGAATGAGCACCTAAGCATTTCTCCATGTTGACACTAAATTCTCAGTTCATCTGTGTGCCACAACAAGGATCTTCATGCTTCTCAATTGTTGACACAGGTCAAAGTGTATTGCAAACATGGCTTTCTGAGCTATGTTCAAATCCTTGAGATATCTTCTTCTTTTCATGAGATCCACTTAGGTATGGTGATTTTGCACCCAACCATCTTTTCAATTTAATTCTTTATAGCATGGAAGAAAGATCAAGGGTGGTTAATTCTATCTCAAGATAGGCTCCATTAATTTTCTCTTGCGCATCATGGTGTTTCACTATATTGAATCAAAGATCTTGACAATTGACATTGATATTGACCCCATTACCTTAGCCTGTGCACTCAAACAATGAACGCACAAAATTTTTTGACCCATCGATTCAATTTTGTGGTCACCTTATTAAAATCCCAAAACCTTTTTACTTCCAATACTGCAAGCATAATCTTTGTGCCCCTTTTTATTTAATTCAAAGAATCGCTACCAAATCTACCGAAATTCCTTTAGCTCTTTCTTAGTTGGATCCTGCCTTTCTTTTCCACCATAGGACTAGGTGTTGGGACCTCCAACTAGGCCTCTAAGTATTAAAAAATATTTTTGGCATGTGGGGCTTAATTCCCTTTATAACCTTCTTTGTTCCCTTGGTCTTCAGCGGCATGTATCCACGTGTTAGCGCATAGCCTGTAGCTCTTTGTCTCAATGCTTTAAGCATTCCTTTGCATAAATATTTTGGGGTCCCCTTACTAAGCTTAGCTATATTGTGGGGTCCTCCTGCTCTAATGAGATCCAATAGAATTCCACCCAGGCTTAGTCAACTCTCACATTGCCACATCTAACCCAACACCCAGTCTACCCATCAATTTCTTATTTCCCTACTCTTAAACATTCTGGAATTTAACGAGCAGTATGACATCAAGTTGACATCTTCAGTGCCACATGGAACCTCTAGAGTGGTGACACTTTTCACCCATATTTGGACCAATAGGCCACCCAAAAAATGAAAAATACACCTACCACATGTCACTTTATACTGACTTCATGCTAGCATCACCTTTTCCATTCCCATGCCACATTACCCCAATGTTGCCATCCCAAGCCTCCTACTCTACATCCCTTTAAAACCTTTTGGGGTTTTCCTCCCAGGGAAGACTTTGTCAAGATGAGATGCAATATGCTCCACTGCCAGCCAGTCATTGGGCTACTTGATTCTATCATCGTCCTAACCCTGGGTCCCTAGCTCTTTTCGCATGTGTGTTTTTGCTCCAAGTCATTCCACTCAATCTCCTTGTGCTCCTTATCATTCCATTGGGGTAGTTGTTTCGGGATTATGTGTCTGGTGTGAACTCTGTTGACCAAAGAACAAGCACTCCACTACGGTTTTGTCTTCGCACGTCCACCCAAAACTTTTTTAGTAACTACGCTAAGGATTCTTTCATATTTGGCAAAGCCGCCAAATTAACATGCCACTTAAGAGTCCTCTAGATGTTTTTAGCACTACAACTTTGGCTATCAATAGCTTTTGATCCGGGGGACCATTTGCAAACTTCAATATACTGTTGGAAATTTATTTCCATGCATAATCCAACAATGCCATTTCTATGAGCCTTTAATATGATCTCTAGAGGAAAAAGTGCATCCAAATCCTGGGACTCCCAACCATCATATTCATCCTATTATGGCTTCTCCAATAATCCTACTACTATGATGATTCTCTACAAGATATTGTAGCAACCATGGGACTCCCCCTAAGTTTGACACACCATGCACACTAATGCTAGCCTTAGTTTCCTTCACAACTACCCTATTGGACAACAATGCCAACACATCTATTTCCACCATCCTTAATTTTTTGGTTAATATCAATGCCAATACACTTGCTACC
Organism: Pinus taeda; assembly: GCA_000404065.3. Lineage (NCBI taxonomy): Eukaryota > Viridiplantae > Streptophyta > Pinopsida > Pinales > Pinaceae > Pinus > Pinus taeda. The sequence goes on along the minus strand of APFE031336710.1, from coordinate 153,431 downwards.
ACTAGCCATCTAGACAATGCCAATTGTCCAACAATCTCCCCCTTTGTCATTGATGGAAACATCTCATCGCTTCTTCACATTGATGACCAATCCTCATGTTGCTTTGACACTTCTACTATCATGAGCTACTAATGGATTTCTCTCCTCTACATGGGTCATTAACAACTTAATCTCCCCATTTGAAATCCATGGCAAAGGTTTGCAAGTTTCTTTTTGTCCCCCTTTTAATTATTGGATGAGGGTCAGATTGTTGGTGTGCATTATTCTCTACATACTCCTTTAAGGGTTGATATCTTCTTGATGGGGCACTTGAATTCTTCCATCCAAGCTCAGCTACAAACATCATAAACAAAGACATGAGTAGAAATCAATCATTAGTAAAACATGTCTTTGTGTCCTCTTGTATTTGTTGTTGCTCTAGGAACTAGATAATAAATTATATGCTCCCCTTGAAAATATACTACCTCTTCTTTGGATGCCTTCAATTCTGGAGACCTTATGGTTGTTGGCCCAATCACTCTTCATGCCAATGCATCTCTTGTACCAATTAAAAATTCCCATGATATTGTTGCTACATGCAAATACCAATAATTAGCGATGCATTTTGGCTTTCTCTTCACTATCATTGTTGCTGCTAAGATTGTACTCACTTCTCCTAAGCATTCCAATAGTCAAAAGTACTGCCCCTGAGATCAGGCTACTCCAGATAGGGACTGCTTCTTAGATTATACCAATTGCACCAAAAAGTTGATAAAAATTGGTTAGTGTGCTAGGTAAACTCTTATATCTCCTTCTCAAAGATAAAAGCTCATTTGCACAACAAAGTTACTCCACATGAACCAAAGACCACCAATTGAAATAATGATACCAATTGAAAGCTAAGGTACATGTAAAGATTGTTCTAAATGTGTTTTTGAACATAAGATTGCTATGCATAGTCAAATTCACAATCTTAAATGAAATAAGGGTATTTCACCAATGAAGCAAACCTTTCAATTCCTAATCAATCATCTCTTCCTAAGGCTAAGGATTTTTTCCTACCATTTCTACTAACATCTCTCCCACTAAGCCAAAGATCTTTAATCTCTTGCTTCTGCTTCCTTGCTTCTACATGGGAACTGATCATATGGACCTGACTTAACTTTGGGTCTCTTGTCATTCCACACTTCTACTGCAAATCCTCTTCTTCTCACAACACAAAGTGTTGTCAACTCCCCCTTAAACCATATTGGTTGCATTTTTTTTCTCTTGCAATGCTGACAAATTTGAATAAGCAAAATAATTATCATATTTAGCATGGGGACTTGATCATACCTCTAGTTATTCAGATGCACCTATTTTTCTATTCCTTATAGCTACCTGCATTTGAATTATTTGGACTCACTTTGAGATCATTCTCTTCCTTTAATGAAGAGAAACACAGGATCTAATCCCCTTGAGCATATCATCCTCCTTCATCCAAACCTTCTTTGGTTGAGTCCTAACAAAAAAATTTCTTTCTAGATTCTCCTTTGCCCATGTTTGGGCATTTTCTTGGTTGCACATGGCTAGAGAGCACTCCTCCTTCACTTGATTTTTTCTCATTGCAATCGATACTCATAAATAGTTTTACGACTAGAATATGAGGATCATCTGTTTTAATCTTAATTTTTCTTTGGTTCTTATTCAGAGAAAAATCATCAATCTTGATGATTTCTTCCTCTTTTCCAGCATGCCCCTTTCGCATAGAGCACTAAAGACATACTCGTATTCCTCTTCTCTTTTATTTCTTCTCATCCTCAATGGCCAAGTTGCTTCATTTTCCTACATCATCTGAGAAGTGGGATTTGTTCTGTTATAATTGCAGTCCACTGCCTTGAGCCCAAAATTTCCATAGATGTAACATTCAATGGGGCTTAGAAATGGAGACAAAACATTTATATGCTTGGTAGCATTCCTATTAGAACTTCCCTCATAGCTAACATACCTTCTCCTAAATACTTTGTGTATTCTTGGGTTGTTTCTACCCAACACATTTTGTTTTCTTACATGTCGTCTATATTCTATGGTTTTATGTCTGAACTTATTGCAATAAAAACAATAGTCATAAAAGGGCTTTTGTAAACCGAAGATACCTTTTATTTGACGGCTTTGTCCTTAAGGGAGAAATAATCTATGCTAGCTCTTCATGTGCCTTCCATGGATGTTTGAGTTGTTTCCTTTCATTCTTCCTTATTTTTGCTTATCTCTCTTCTGTTGCTCTCCTCGTTGTTTATGCTTAACATTTTTTTTTTTGTCTTTTATTTTCTTGTTATTGTCCAACAACTTATTTTCCCTTGTTTTTTTTGGAATCTCCAGCTGCCCTTACATGGCAGTTGACCCTTAAAACTTTCCCTTCTTGCACTTGGTTCTTATTTGAAACCTAACCCAACCTTGATGAGAGGAGTTCTTTGCTTAACAATTCTCTCATCCAAAATCTTTCGGCTCTCCTCAATCTTCATATATTGAGACAACTCTTTATTTTTCTTTTCTAGGTCATGTCTCAATGAGACTACTTCAGCTTGCAGTGTTTCACAAAAGGCATATTTTTGATCTAGTTGATTGGTAAATATTTCATTCAATACTATAACCTCTCCTTGTTGAGAATTTAGGTCAACAATTGTTTTTCTTAACCTCTCATTCTCAAGCTCATATTCGAGCAGCTACTCCTTTTGTTTGAGATTGGATTCTGATAACTTCTTGATTTCTTTTAGAGAAAATATCAACATCTTTCTAAAGTATATACTTTCATCTATATCTATTTCTTCTCTATGAAAGGTGCTATTTGGACCACCACAAAGATCTAAATTTATCTCTATGTCCATGGAATTGTTAGAAAATTATATATTATAGAGCTGCAATGGAACACATAAAATATATGCAGAAATATAAACATATAAAATGCATAGAACAAGAGAGACACAGATATATGTGGTTCACCCAATTTGGGCTACATCGATAGAGAAACAACCAGTCCTTCCTTTTATATTATGCAACAAAAATGAAGAGATACAACCAACAGTAGATCCGTTGTAATTCCCTCTTCTCTCTCACACAATATCCTCTCTGTTTCTCTCTCATAATACATATCTACGTAGCTGCAATACAATTCCCTCATATATAGCAAGGGGTTGCCTTCTAGGGCAAAAATCCCTAAACTAAACATAAATTCTACCGTCAGATTTCTGCCTAATGAATGGCTCAAATTGACTACCAAATTACAACATTTTACAGGGGTCGCCCCCCCTTGGACCCCCCTAGTGGCGCACATTTACAAGCGACATTGCCGCCACATTACGAATTGGGGTCCAATGTGGTGATACCTCTAAATAAAGAAGATAATCACGCTCCACACCCAACATGAATCTTCCACATGCCTGAGGAGTATTCCATCTTCATCACTACTAAGGCTACTCCTATTATCTTCATGGGATATACTCTCTTCTTCTTCAGAGGGTTCATCATTTTCTATTTCTACTAAATTAGGTCTATCTAAATCACTACTAGATGCATATATATCATTTTCTTCAAAAAATGTCTATGAGCATCTAGAAGATAAGTGACCTATTTCTTTGCATTCATCATAGAGCAATAGCATACCTTCTGAGAAGCAAGGTTCTTCGACCTTCTTTGTTACTGTGTAGGTTTCTCCTTCATATAGACATTGCAATTTTTCCATCATTCCTTTTGTTGTCTCGCAATGCCTCACTTTATCAATATTTGGCTTTGATAGCCCTTTCATTATAATCTCCTTAGCTTCTACACCAAACTCATTTGTCTCTCCATATTCTACAGATAGCCAATCATCTTCATTGATGAGTATCAAATAGGATCCTATTATAATCCTCCATAGGTCATAGTCTGATCCATTCAAGAATGGAACTCCCTTTGATGTTAGCCAAACCTGATTAGCGATTATTTCTTTTTTATCTACCTTCAAGGAGTTAAGTTGTTCTTGAAGGACCAAACTCTGATACCAATCGTTGGAAACAATGTTAAATACTAAGAGGGGGGGTGAATTAGTATTTAGGCTAACTTTAAATTTTATTCCAATTTATACGATCATTCAAACTTGGCATTCATAATGTGATCAACCACTATCATAACATGTGTAGCAAATGAATGAATAAACACATAAACACACACACCAAGAGAGACATACACATAATACATTGAGGTTTAACATGGAAACCTTTGCGGAACAAAACTACCAAATCTTGTTTGTTATTTGATGTAAATATGAGCTTCTACTCTATTATATCAATGTTTATGAGCCACCACTCATAGGAAGAACCAACTCCCTCTGATTATTTGCTAGCACCCACTAGCAGGAAGCACCAATTCCCCTCTTTTGTAGACACCTACTCGGCTTACCGAAAGCACCGATTGAAGCATCAACTTCAAGGATTTGCTGCAAGAACCAACTTGGAGGAGGCACAAACCTCTAAGCTCTACTCATACATCCACTAAGATGGAAGAACCAACTCCTTGTTTTGGAGGGTCCAACATACACTCAATAAGGAACTTACTGCTCACTGTGATTGGCAGCCACTCTTCTTGATTCCATCTATTTTTTCTCCTCTACAACCTTCTCTCTATTCAACCCAGACAACACTCTATCATCTTCTCAAGATACAATAACACATATTAATCTTAGCTCTCGTACCTCATTGAATCAACATTCAATATCTCTCGTCCCTTGTCTTCTGCATAGGAAAACACGTCCTTTCTCATAACAACTCACCAACCCACAAATCTCTCCACACATCTCTCTCAAAAATGCTACATCTGCCCACTTGCTCAATTGCAATATTGGGTTTTGCTCCATTGCAACACACGGAATGATGTTGTCTCTATTGTCATCCTGTTGATTCCTTATTGCCCTGCTCTTTAACCTTTCAAGCTTTGACTGACGAGATGACATCAAGCTAATGTCATCAATGCCACATGGAACCTCTAGAGTGGTGACACTTTTCACTTGGATTTGGACCAATATGCCACCCAAAAATGATGAATTTTCCTTCCATGTGTCCCTTTGTACTGATGAATTTTTTATGTCACCTTGGCCATTCCCATGCTGCCATGTGCCTACTTTAAGGGGATGTAAAAGGGTTCTCAAACCTTAAGTTTGTGTTGATTTCCCTTCATGAAATTTTAAGAGGTATCAAACAATTTTTAATATTACATCGCTCTACCCTTACAACATTATTGCCACATTGCCCCGGTGCTTCCTTCCCGGGCCTCCTACTCTACATCCCTTTAAATCATTCTGGGGTACTCCTCTAAGGGAAGACTCCACTGAGATGAGATGTAACAGGCTCCACTGCCAACCAATTGTCGCACTATTTTTTGTTGTCATCATCCTAGCCTTGGTTCCCCAACACTTTTCTCATGCACATTTTTTCTCCAAGTCACCCCGCTCAATCTCCTTACGCTCCTTATCATTCTTCCAAGATGTGCCCATCGGGGTAGCTATTGCAGGATTATGTGTCCTATGGGACCTCCACTGACCAATGAATAAGCTCTATGCTACGACTTTGTCGTCCTACATCCGCCTGACACTTTGTTAGAAACTCTGCTAAGGAGCTCTGCTATGTTTGGAAAATTTGCCAAATTAACATGCCACTTAATATTCCTCTAGTTGTTTTTAGCACTACAACTTTGGTTGTCAATAAATTTCAATCCAAGGGACCATTTTCAAACTTAAATATACCTTTAAAAAACTATTTTCTAAGAACAATATAACTATGCCATTTCTATGAGTGTTTAAGCTGATATCCAAAGGTAAAAATGCCTCCAAATCCTGGGACTCCTAACCATCATAGTCATCATATTATGGCTTCTCCAATAAGCCTACTACTATGATGATTCTCTACAAGATATTATAGCAACCATGGGACTCCCCCTAAGCTTGAAAAACCATGCACACCAATTCTAGCCCCAATTCCCATCACAACTACCTTGGTGGACATTAATGCTAGCACATCTGCTACCACCATCCTCAATGTTCTGGTTGACATCAATGCCAACACACTTCATACCACTAGTCATCCAGACAATGCCAACCATCCAACACCACCATTATGAAATTTTCTAGGAAAAGAACTATGACAAGGTTAGTATATATTCCAGTTAATATAGAAAAAATATTGGTAAAGGGATGAAATAATGCAATGGGTCATGATGTAGGAAATATAGCTAGATGATGGAAGAATAGGAATAATGTTGCACATTGGAAGTGACTCTTGATTAAGATTCATGTGTGTAGAATACTGTAACATGCTTAGTATGATTGTATTATGTTTAAAAGGAAGAATTTGACTTACTTAAGGATGTATGAAAGATTAATACTTTCTCTAGAATATGTAAAATAACGATTAATATCTAGTATAATCTCTAAAAGAAAAGGTTGTAACTTGGTAATCAAGTTATGTCATTGGGAACTCTAATGCATGAAGGAAGATTCATATAGAGATGGACCATGAGGACGTTGATGGAATGAGAAGGTCATCATTATTAGGTAAGAATGATTTTCATTATTGTTGGTTATCTCGTTAACATATTATTTTGCTACCTAGAAGAATGTTGCAAGAATACATGATGAAAGTTGAGGCAAGTTCAAATGTATGGATGAAAATGTATGAAGAATGTTCAGGGAATCTCATTATCTGGTACTTGAAAACTATGAAGTCAATATGTGTTTATCTTGGGATTGAAACCTAACACTATGAGAAGTTAACCTAAATGTCAAAGGAGATCACTTTCATAAGGAAGTTATGAGTAGCTTAATGTTTGGAAAAGGCTCAATATAATGCCTTTATCCATGATGTCAAGATGAAACAGATGAGAAAAAAAATGACCTGGATCTTGTCACCATATTGAAGATTGAACCTGGATCCATGATACCTTGAAAGGAAGTAAGCTTGATACAATGAGATGTGGAGAAAAAAAAAAGGGAGTCGGGAAGTTATGGAAAACTAGTAGCTAATACTCTTATAAAGACAATATATAAGGTTTATGGTGTTTTTGATAGACCATTTTGTCACATCCAATCAGTAAGCCTCCTAATGGGATCAATCAACATCCTATTCCCCGTTGTCACCACCTTGCACAAAGCCTTATGCATGTACCTTTCGTTTCCCATATTTTCAGCCCTAAATTGCTTCATCTGAGCCATTTTGAGGACCAATGCTCCCTATAGGCCTACTAGGGTGTCTTCACCAATAGGTTTCTCCATTGTTCCCTACGTTGGTCACCAGAAAGTTTCTCCCCTTTGCACCTATGTTCATTCTAGAAATCTAGGAGAATGATCAGGATTCCAGAAGGTTCCCCTTCTAGGATTTTCTAGAAGTTATTACAACTACTTACCTTGGATAAAACATCTGGATCCTATCCTTCCTTACATTGGAGTTTTCACCAATTATCCTTTAATTCTATCCCTCCATCAAACATGGATCTCTTACCCTAGATTGGTAATTCGATAAGAACTCCCAACTTACCATACTTCTCTATATATTCCCATCCTTCTTTGTTGTTGGGAGTTGCCTTTTAGTGAGCGATTCTTCCCTTATGTAGTTGTAGTGAGTGGTCATCATCTCATGCATTTAGGGTGATTAGAGGTTCATATTGTGACAAGGAAAGGACAAGTCAACAACTTGGACGAGCTCTTCTACAAGATCAACTGCTATTTATGGTTGTAATCTCCTTCCATTTATACTAATGCAAATAATTCATTGTTTTCCTATATGTGATGTTGTTATTTCATATATTTCAATACCATGTTGATAAATTGAATTAAGTACCTAGATGATATTGCATAGATCTCATAGTTTCTTGGCTTGTGTTATCTGACTGTGTAGGTTTGAATTTTGGCAATCAAAGTTCAGATTAGAGCTTCCAAGCTAAATAAGGAGTGAAGTGTGTGAAGTATTCCAAGTAGGCCTCACTCCATCATCTATTTACTTTAAGGAAAATCATTGGGTTCCTTATCTCTCTGTTGTTCTAGGTTAGCCACCAACCTAGGGAAGATACCTTTGTCCATAATTGTAAATATGTATAATAATGTTTACTTTCCAATTAAAAATGAATTCATGAATCTCCTCTGATTTTCATAAGGATCAAAGGAGTCCCCTATATATGATGTTATGATTTTATGTATTTCAATACCATGTTGATATATTGAATGAAGTGATTGGATTATACTACATAGTTGTCGTAGATCTTTGGCTTGTCTTGTTTGATAGTGCAGGTACTACTTATAGTAATCAAAGCTAGGATTGGAGTGTACAAGCCGAGGAAGGAGAGAATCTTGAAACATATTCTAGCTAGGATTCATCCCATCATTCATATACTTTAATGAAGGCATTGTGCCCTTTTATTTCTATTGTTCTAGTTCAGATATATTATTGAATGTTATTTTTGATGTGCTAATTTCAACTTCAGATTTATAAACAAATGTTTGTCAATTTCTTCATGTGAATAGGTTTCCTTATGGTGTTTGTGAATATAAACAGGTAAATTTTATCAAGTTTTATGTTAAGTTCATGAGGAAAATAACATGAAAAACAAGTGTTGAATAGAAGCAATTAAAAGCACAACAAACCATCAAATTTAACACTTAACACAGTGTTTTGATGAAGGAGTTCACCCCTCCTGGGCTACAACTCCTTAGTCTAGCTTCCATGGCTTGGACCTCTGTATTAGCTCAATAATGGAAAAAGTGTTTTTTACAATGCTCTACTACTCCTGAAACCTATTTCAATGTGCTCATAATGTTCAAATTATCTAGGAACACCTTTTCCTGATCTCAATTTGGTCTAATTTTGCTCTAGTTATGGTGAAAACTATTTTCCCTCGTAAACCTCCTCTAAAACTATAGGAACTATTTAGTCCCACATATTTTGGAGGAATCTCCAAATTTGTTCACTCCGCCGAATATGTCACAATTCTAACTGTAGTTTAGTTGATTGTTTAACTACGGATTAATTAATGTTAATCTGGATTTAACGCAATTACCATGTAGCTAGGATAAGTCGTTGGATTGGCGGTTACGTGGAGGAGGTCACATGTCGTGGTGTAATGGTGGTTATGGTTTTATGTTGTGGTTTATGGTTAACCCTTAACCATAGCCACCTACCAGATGGAGTGTTCACATGGGAGGGGGCTAGCTTGCGGGCTAGCTCCCTCCTAACCCCCAACCATTAACATATATCACAACAAAATCAGCATGAAGCCATATACAGTTAAGAACCACTAGCGTGGCACAATGGTAAGGCTTGGATTTTTTTGGGTGTAGGTCGTGAGTTCGACCTTGCTGACTTGCCAAAAATTTTGTCACTGAGCACCATATCCTGACCTTTGGGGAGGGACATGTGGCAGCCTCCGGGCTTGCCACTTGTCACCTCCTCACTGGTCCATTCTAAACCAATCAAAAAACGGCACATCACCACATCTGATAACTAACCAAAACTTGACACTTGTCGAACTCTGATTAAGCGTTGACCAAACTTTCACCCTGCGACATCAGTAGTGTGGACTGCTAACTGTGTAGTGACTATACATATTTTTTTTTAAATTCCACTATTTGGCAAAGCAGACAGAACGTGATATATTCCTCACATGAACTTGGTTTTCAGTGAAATTAGTTAGGTTGGGATCGTTTCACCGAGATGGACGTGGCCATTTAGGTTTTGAGTGATTCTGATAACTTTGATTTTCGAGCTAAATACTGAGCACCTGATCATTTCTCCCTACTGGAAGCCTTTTAGACCCCAACAGATACCATCAATTTTTCAGTAGCTAAGGGTACAACTCCCTCACCTTCTTAATCTACAACCATTTGGCCTTAGAAGGCTTTTGTCCCTTAAGTCCCACTCTAAGTTACTCAACATTCCCTCTCTTTGAAGTTTTGGTTCTTCTCTCAAGTATGAGATCCTGCTGAAGTTCATCAAGATATTCTGGTGAGAAATCATCTATTGATGGTAGCTGAACATGCTCTCCTTGATCATCAATCAAAGGAGGCTCAAACAATCTCAAATTCTCAACATTAACAATAGAGTATATTTGCATATAAGGAGGCAAATCTAGCTTAAATGCATTGTTACCAATCTTTCCAGAATTTTAAAAGGACCATAACCAAAATTCATCTCCAACTTGAAATTTATGATCAACACAGTGTTTTTCATGCCTTGCCTTCTAGTTGCTCTGACTTCTTTCAAGCTATTCTTGCATTATATGATGTATCAACTAAATTTTCTCTATGAACTTCCTTGCCTTATCGATGTCGCTATGACCATTGATGGCAACATATTTCTCAAAGATGAAGTCCAATGGTGATCTTGGAAAGTACCAAAAACATGCCTCAAATGGTGATGTGTTTGTGGAAGAATGCTTTGCCCTGTTGTATGCATGTTGTATGTAATGCAATTGTTCATCCCACAACTTGGGATGTTTGCGACAATATCCTCTAAGAAGATGAATGACTGTCTTGTTGACCACCTCAGTTTTTCCATCTATTTGTGGATGAAAGGTTGCACTCTTATTCACCTTAGTATCCATCATGTCCCACAAATTTGACCAAAATTTCCCAACAAATCGAGAATCTCAATCACTTACAATGGAAGCAAGAAGACCAAAATGAACCCAAATATTTTGGAAGAAAAGATGAGTTGTTTGTTTAGCTGTAATTTGCTTTTTACATGGCTTACCGGAAGTGGAGTGTAAGATCATAGTTTCCTATTGCTAGGCTTACTTGTTGCACACAAAACATACTCTTATGAAACGAGATACATTATCAAGCATGTGTGGCCAATAACAATAACTTTGAAGATTCGCTACTATCTTGCCTACACCAAAGTGTCTAGCAATCAAAGAAGTGTGTGACTCCCTGATACTGTTTATTTCTCCCTGTGGAATACACAACTTGCCCAAGTGATACAACAAACTATTATGTACATGGTAATCTAACTCTTCAATTTGGTTTCCTTGCCTCAAGCTTGCATACACATCTTGAAAGTCATTATCATATGCATATTTATCAATGTAACTTTCATGTAAAACA